>JAJEJO010002636.1:17438-29464 GCA_020662805.1 Glaucomys volans
AAGAGAGAGCCTTCAGAGTGGGAGAAAATCTTTGCCACACACACTTCAGATAGAGCACTAATCTCCAGAATCTATCAAGTACTCAAAAATCTTTACACCAAGAACACTAATAACCCAATCAATAAATGGGCCAAGGAAATGAACAGACACTTTACAGAGGAAGATCTACAAGCAATCAACAGATTTATGAAAAAATGTTCAACATCACTCGTTATAAGAGAAATGCAAATCAAAACCACCTTAAGATTTCATCTTACCCCAATTAGAATGTCTTTTATTAAGAACACAGGCAACAACAGGTGTTGGCGAGGATGTGGGGAAAAGGGTACACTCATACATTGCTGGTGGGAGTGCAAGTTGGTGCAGCCACTCTGGAAAGCAGTGTGGAGATTCCTTAGAAAACTTGGGATGGATCCACCATTTGACCCCGCTATCCCACTTTTTGGCCTATACCCAAAGGACTTAAAATCAAACTACTACAGTGATGCAGCCACATCAATGTTCATAGCTGCTCAATTCAGAATAGCTAGATTATGGAATCAACCTAGATGCCCTTTAGTAGATGAATGGATAAAGAAACTGTGGTATATATACACAATGGAAAATTACTCAGCCATAAAGAAGAATAAAATTATGGCATTTGTAGGTAAATGGATGATGTTGGAGACTGTTATGCTAAGTGAGATCAGCCAATCCCAAAATGTTATATAAAATTTCCTCCATCTGATGAATGAATGATGATGCATAATGCGGGGGGGGAAAGGTGGCAAGAATGGAAGAAGGATAGATAGCATAGAGGGAAGGGAGGGGTGGGGACAGGGTGGGAGGTAAAAATAATAACAGAATGTGCGAAAGATACCATTGCCCTGTGTATATGCATGAACGCTCAGATGGTGTGACTCTACTTTGTGTACAACCAGTGAAACAATAGCTGTACTCCATTTGTGTTAAATGAATCAATAAGTAAATAAAATAAATAAATAGATAAATTTTTTAAAAAAAGCAAAACAAAGGTGCAGGTGGATATCCTAAAAATCAAAGGGAGCTCAGCAGAGGAAGGGTAAGAGGCAGACGGTGAGGGGAGAGAAGGGAAATGCTAGGGAGTGACACTGGCCAAATTATATTGTTATATGATATGCATGTATGGATACGTAACAATAAATCCCATCAATATGTTCAACTATAATTCACCAATTAAAAAGTGTGAGAAAAAAAAAAGAATGTGTCTTGACATACACCACATACACATTAAAGACAGAACTATGCACCCAGGAGAGAAATGGATGAAGATTGGGTTGCCTAAAGTGGGTTTGGTCTTAAATTGGGAGTTTAGGATAATTGGGCCAGGTTCAGGATTAAGGGACTTTGTCCTTATTTTCTGCTACAGTGTCCAAACTTAAACTCTCTCCAAATCCCAGTATTCAACATTGACTATTTAAGCATTTACCCTGCCAAACACCTATCTGGTCAACCTTCTTTCTGGGTTGTGGAGGGGTCAGGGACTCTGCCCCACCAACTTCCTCCTTTGCCTCTGTTTCTACCTTTCACCCATAAAGACTCCCAGGGTATTTCTACCTCATTAGTAGATTTTAATACATTGGGGGATTTTTAAACTTCCATCTTGACACAGTTTGGAGGACCTGGCTAGAGGATGGTCACTTCCCCTTCTTGATCAGCTGATTATGTCCATATTCAAACATCTCTAACTGAGCTCTCACACACCTGACTACTAGACACCTGACCAAATTCCCTGAGGGCCAGATCTGGACAAGGGAGAGTCCCTGAATTCCAGGGCCGATGGAGCTGTTCAAATCAGTCAAAGCACAGAGTAACTGGGAGATCTAGAAACCACACCCTGATTAAACTACTCAAGCCATCCCCACCTTCTTATTACCAGGCACCTAGGAACAATCCTGTGTGGTCCCCCTGGCACCTCCTCTTCCCTGCAGCTGTAAGTAGAGAGGATTCTGCAGTTCTTCTCTCTCCAGAGGTTGTGTCTTTCCATTATCTCTGCATCAAACACAACACAGGCACCTCCATCCCTCTTCTTTAATCTCCAGAACTGTTTCTGCCCCTGCCCATTAGTGACTTCAGCCCATGGTCACCCTCCAATTTTGTCCTCTGTGCCTGTGACCATTGCCTGCCTTCTCACCCCAAACCCAATGTCTCATGCACTCTCTTTGCTCATTCTTCCCTACTGTGCCCTGGAACACCCAGTGCACTTAGTACACACATCACCTTTTACCCCATTTGCACCTCACCCACTGCCATCTCTCCCTATTCCACTCTCTACAACACCTGACCCACCTGTGGTCTTACATATTCATCTAAGTGTGGAATTGTACTCTGCACCTCAGGTAACACCATGATTTATATCTTCCAGAATCTACACTCTATCATACATGCTCAGTCATGCCTACACACTTCGAGTTTCTCATCACACCACCCATATTGAAAGCAGTCATCAGTCTCTGTAAATGCTCTCTATGTAAAATATTTTCCTGATGTGGTGTGGAGGATTGGGAAAAGGAAGGACATGACCACCCTTTCTCTGGCACTCACGGACTTGATGATATGCACAACTTTATAGATACACAAATTTACCGAGCTGCCACATGAGTGACCATGTGAAAGTGAGCGCCTCTGTGACAGGTGTTCTGGTGTTTGCTTGTGAGTATAGCAGGGATCCACTCCATGCTTTGAGAAGACCCCTGCTGCTCTGCCATTTTATAACTGCCACCTTCCCCTTCCTCTTCTCCCTCTTCCCCTCCGCAACCATGGAGGAGGCAAAGTGAACTTTTCTCACATCCTAGGTCCAGCACATCCAGGCTTTTGAACACAGGAATGAGGGTTCCAGACTCCAGAGATGGACTGGAGGATGAATAAATGGCTGTCCCTACGGCCAGAAATGATTCATGACTCCTGACAGGGCACAGCTGGTGTGGAGACTTTTATCTCCTCTGAAAGCCCATGGTTCCTCTGGCAGTGAGTCTCACATCCTCTGAGACAGAAAGAAGCCTTCTGTTTCTCCTTTGCCAGCAAAGCAAAAAATGTTCTTTTCCTGCTCTTGCTCAAAACCTTGTCCTCATTATTGGATTGGCATTAGTGATATGGACTGAGGATACCACCAAAATATTGTTATCAAGTGCATGAAAGTGATTATAAGATTGGTTTATGAGTGTGTTTAAGTCTATAATTGAGTGCTTAGATTATGGGAAAGCATACTGTGGTCTTATATATTCATCTAAGTGTGGAATTGTACTTCCTTGTGTGCTGTCAACCCTATGGCTCTATTCTATGGCATGTAGAGCGTACACTGAAGCATCGGCATGACCATGTCACGTTGGCAGGTCCAGGAGAAACATGAGCAGTCTAGATAATATGGAAATATTCAAATGCATGTAATGAATGCATAAGGTGGAGTCACCAGTTCTTTAAACCTATTTCTGTCCCCTCTCTGGCTCTTCCAAGTGCTGGACATATGCACATGATCTCACTGCTTCCTGAGTCCTGTCAATGCTATACAAAATGCAAATTTCCAGGCAAACATAACTCACTTTGCTATAAGAGACTTCAGCAGAGACCAGGAGGTGAATTGAAGTGGAAAATCAGCCTTACCCAAGTGAGGTCAGACCTGTGCCTTTAGCGACCAGGCAGGAGTCTTCAGATCCTTGAACTATCATTCCTGAGAGGAGTGGCTATGTTTGCCTGGGGCTTGGCCACCAGACACTCTAATTATGTGAACTGTGTGGGGTTTTGGGTCCTGCAGTAAATGCCCATCCTCAGGAGGAGCTAAGACTAAACTCACTCATATGAACAGTGTGCAACAGGTTCCAGGAGCAGCTCTGGGCTTAAGGGAACTGCCCTGGCTGTCAAGATCCAGAAATTTTGTCTATATAGTGGGGAAACAGTGCATCTGTGTCCCCACAGGCAGTTTCACATAGGGAACCTGTCCTGGACTCTGCCTCTCAGTGTCTTCCCTAGGCTGACTGTAGCCTGTATCCCTTCCCTGTAGTGAACAATAACCAGTAGCCTAACAGATTTCTGTGAATATCATGAGTACTTCTAGGAATCTGAGACAAAGAGTAATTGGGGAACAAGAAAACAGAGAGACAGGTCAGGAATTATTGTTGATTTTTGTGTCATGTGTCCCTTGAAAAATTAATTTGGTCAAAATCCTCACTGAAGAATGGATAGCACATGTATGTCAACTTTGTAGGGCAAGAGGATTGGATTGATTTTTCACCATGAAATTGTATATTTATTTCTTAGTTACTAGTCAATTCATGCTCCATTAATTTTCTGGGCAAAAGTATATTACTAATTCTGAAAAAACATTCAATGTTCTTTGATTGAGATGGTAGCATTTGCTTATGTGAGACAATAAATATGACAGAATTTGCTGCCTGATCACTTAATGCTGGTAATTTCATTTGTGAAAGAATATATAAGCATATCTTTTCCAGTGATTTTGTTATGTTTGAGATTCCTACCAGAGCTGGGGGAATATTTGTAATGTAATTGTGCCTACATGATTTTCAAATCATCATTTCCAAATTAATGCACATTCAATTATACAAATGAGTTCAGGGTTTTCTAATGTAAACTATGACAGTATGTTCTTCCTTATGGATCTTAGGCCCTTTGATGCCATTTTACAGCATCTCCTGGAGAGAGCAACTGCCTGCGACTGCCTGAGCACCCAACGCAGAGCTCAGGCCTGCCTGGGCTATCAAGACCAGTGTCTCCATCATTGAGCATAGGTCTGCACCCCTACCCCAACTTGGTCTAGTGCCCAGGCCCACACCCTGGCCCGCTGTCTAGCCCCTGTGCTGCATCTGATCATCTATCAACACCAGGCTGCCTCTGCCCAGAAGCATTGATCATTCCCAACCTGGAGGTAGTGGGACAGCACCCTTCTTGGGTCACTGCTTGATCAAGCACCTCTCAAACATCAGGTCATTGAAAAATAAGAGTTTTGAACTGTACAGTATATTGTTATCGCAGAACATTTTAAAATTAATTGTAATACTACGATTATTCCTAACATACCTACTATATTTCTACCTTTTTCTTTTATTAATATCCTATCACTCTATCTTACTCTTATATATCCGTTTCCTTGGAGAATCTCTTTTTCCTCAGGCTAACAACCTGTTTCTTTTAATTCCACTTCCACTATTCATATGACATGGTATATCAATAGACTCACTTCTTATCTCAATAGTGTTTTGTCCTATAGTGTTTTGTCCTCATTCTCCCTGTCCAACATTAGTATTTGCAGTCCTTACTCCAAACCTACTGGTTATGGTGTAGAAAATAATTTGAACTCATCTCTGTTTATTAAGACAACACTGTTAATATCTTAATAGGGAATATTTAGATTAAGGATACATATTGTTTATATGGTGTGCTGCCAATATTGATTTCTCAATTCAAGGGGAGTTATTGAAAATAGGCAGGAACCCTGTAAGTCTTTAAGGGGAAACTGCAATACCTAGGAATCCCACTACTAGAGGAGAAGATACACTAGCAACATGAGAAAACATGGGAAGAAAACGTCCCTAACAAATCCAAATACTATACCAAAAGTACCCAGTGACAACATGGCAGAAGCATTCTCAGAAAGGGAGTTGTACATAATTAAAATGATCCAAGAAGCGAATGAGGAATCAAGAGAACAAATGCAGGCAAAGCTAAAAGAGCAACTGCAGACAGCAAAAGATCATTTCAATAAAGAGATAGAGATTCTGAAAAAAAAACAAACAGAAATCCTTGAAATGAAGGTTACAATAAACCAAACTAAAAACTCAGTAGAAAGCTTAACCAACAGGCTGAATCACTTGTAAGACAGAACCTCAGACAATGAAGACAAAATGTTTAATCTTGAAAACAAACTCAACCAGACAGAGAAGATGGTAAGAAATCATGAACAGAACCTACACAAGTTATGGGACATCATGAAAAGACCAAATTTAAGAGTTATTGGGATTGAGGAAGGCACAGAGACACAAACCAAAGGAATGAATAATCTGTTCAATGAAATAATATCAGAAAATTTCCCAAATCTGATGAATGAAATGGAAAATCAAATTCAAGAGTCTTATAGGACAACGAATGGACAAAATCACAACAGATCCACACCCAGGAACATTATAATGAAAATACCTAACAAACAAAACAAAGATAGAATTTTAAAGGCTGCAAGAGAAAAACATCAGATTACATATAGGGGGAAACCAACACAAATATCAGCAGATTTCTCAGTCCAGACCCTAAAAGCAAGAAGGGCCTGGAACAACATATTCCAAGCACTGAAAGCAAATGGATGCCAACCAAGAATCTTATACTGACTAAAACTTACCTTCAGATTTGAAGATGAAAATAAAATCCTTCCATGATAAACTGAAGCTAAAAGAATTCACAAATAGAAAGCCTGCCCTACAGAAAATCCTCAGCAAAATATTCCAAGAGGAAGAAACGAGAAACAACAATGTAAGTCAGCAAAGGGAGGAATTGCCCTAAAGGAACAGCCAATTAAAGGAAAAACCAAGTAAGATTAAAATCCAAAAATAAGTCAAAATGACTGGGAATACAAGTCATATCTCAATAATAACCCTAAATGTAAATGGCCTAAACTCATCAATCAAAAGACATAGACTGGCAGATTAGATTAAAAAGAAAGACCCAGCAATATGCTGCCTTCAAGAGACTCATCTCATAGAAAAACATGCCCACAGACTAAAGGTGAAAGGTTGGGAAAAAAACCTACCATGCACATGGACTGAGTAAAAAGCTGGGGTTTCCATTCTCATTTCAGATAAAGCAGACTTCAAACCAAAGTTAGTCAGAAGGGATAAAGAAGGACATTTCATACTGCTTAAGGGAAGCACAAATCACCAAGACATAACAATCATAAATATTTATGCACCAAAAAATGGCGCATCCACATATGTCAATCAGATCCTTCTCAATTCCAGGAACCAAATAGACCAAAACACAATAATACTGGGTGTCTTTAACACTCCTCTCTCACCATTGGACAGATCCTCAAAGCAAAAATTGAACAAAGAAACCATAGAACTCAATGACACCATTGCTAATTTAGACTTAACAGACATATATAGAATATTCCATCCATCAGAAAGTGCATACACTTTCTTCTCAACAGCTCATGGATCCTTTTCTAAAATAGACCATATGTTATGCCACAAAGCTACTCTTAGCAAATACAAAAACATAGAGATAGTACCTTGTATACTATCAGATCATAAAGGAATGAAATTAGAAATCAATGATAAAGTTAAAAACAGAAACTATTCCAACACCTGGAGATTAAATAATATGCTATTGAATGATACATGGATAACAGAAGACATTAAGGGGACAATAAAAAAATTCTTAGAGGTCAATGAGAACAAAGATACAACATATCAGAATCTCTGGGATATTATGAAAGCAGTGCTAAGAGGAAAATTCATTGCATGGAGTGCACTCAATAAAAGAATGAAAAGTGAACAAATCAATGACCTCACATTACAGCTCAAAGCCCTAGAAAAAGAGGAACAGATCATCACCAAAAGTAGTAGAAGACAGGAAATAATTGCAATCAGGGCTGAAATCAATGAAATTGAAACAAAAGAAACAATTCAAAAAATTGACAAAAAAAGTTGGTTCTTTGAAAAAATAAACAAAATTGATAAACATTTAGCCACACTAACAAAGAGAAGGAGAGAGAAAATCCAAATTACTAAAATTCGTGATGAAAATGGAAATATTACAACAGACACAACTGAAATACAAAACATAATTAGAAGATATTTTGAAAATCTATACTCCAACAAAATACAAAACCTGGAAGACATCAACAGGTTCTTAGAGGCATATGAGTCACCCAAACTGAATCTGGAGGACATTCGCAAATTAAATAGATCAATTTCAAGCAAGGAAATAGAACTAGTCATAAAAATCCTACCAACAAAGAAAAGCAGAACTAGATGGATTCACAGCTGAGTTCTACAAGACCTTCAGAGAAGAGTTCATTCCAATACTCCTCAAAGTATTTCATGAAATAGAGGAGGAGGGAACCCTTCCAAACTCATTCTATGAAGCTAATATCACCCTGATTCCAAAACCAGAGAAGGACACATCAAGGAAAGAAAATTTCAGACCAATATCCCTAATGAACATAGATGCAAAAATTCTTAACAAAATTTTAGGAAATCGCATACAAAAGCATATTAAAAAGATAGTGCACCATGATCAAGTGGGTTTCATCCTGGGGATGCAAGTTTGGTTCAACATCTGGGAATCAATAAATGTAATTAACCACATCAACAGACTTAAAGTCAAGAACCACATGAGTATTTAAATAGATGCAGAAAAACCATTTGATAAAATACAGCACCCCTTCATGCTCAAAACACTAGAAAAAATACGGATAGAAGGAACGTTCCTTAACATTGTAAAGGCCATCTATGCTAAGCCCACAGCTAACATCATTCTAAATGGAGAAAAATTAAAAGCATTCCCCCTGAGAACTGAACAAGGCAGGGATGCCCTCTTTCTCCATTTCTGTTCAACATTGTCCTTGAAACTCTAGCTGGAGCAATTAGACCAAAGAAATTAGAGGAGTCCGAATAGGAAAAGAAGAACTCAAACTATCCCTATTTGCTGATGACATGATTCTCTATTTAGAAGACCCTAAAAATTCCACCAGAAAACTTCTGGAATTCATAAATGATATTAGTAGAGTAGCAGGATGTAAAATTAATGCTCATAAATCTAATGTATTTTTATTCATAAGTGATGCATCCTCTGAGAGAGAAATTAGGAAAACTACCCCATTCACAATAGCCTCGAGAAAAATAAAATACTTGGGAATCAACCTAACAAAAGAGGTGAAAGACCTCTATGATGAGAACTACAGAACACTAAAGAATGAAATTAAAGAAAGTCTGAGAAGATGGAAAGATTTCCCATGTTCTTGGATAGGCAGAATTAATATAGTCAAAATGGCCAAACTACCAAAAGAGCTATACAAATTCAATGCAATTTCAATTAAAATCCCAATGAAGGACCTCATAGAATTAGAGCAAGCAATCCTAAAATTCATTTGGAGGAATAAGAGACACAGAATTGCTAAAACAATTCTTAGCAAGAAGAGCGAAGCAGGGGGTTTCACAATACCAGACCTTCAAATATATTACAGAGCAATAGTAACAAAAACAGCATGGTATTGGCACCAAAATAGACAGATAGATCAATGGTACAGAATAGAGGACACAGAGATAAACCCACATAAATACAGGTATCTCGTACTTGACAAAGGAGCCAAAAACATACAATGAAGTAAAGATAGCCTCTTCAACAAATGGTGCTGGGAAAACTGGAAATCCATATGCAGCAAAATGAAACTAAACCCATATCTCTCACCCTGTACAAAACTCAACTCAAAGTGGCTCAACGACCTAGGAATTAGACCAGAGACCCTGCACCTATTAGAAGAGAAAATAGGTCCAAATTTTCATCATGTTGGCTTAGGACGAGATTTCCTTAACATGACTCCCAAAGCACAAGAAATAAAAGCACAAATCAATGATTGGGATAGAGTCAAACTAAAAAGCTTTTTCTCAGCAAAGGAAACAATCAGGAATGTAAAGAGAGAGCCTTCAGAGTGGGAGAAAATCTTTGCCACACACACTTCAGATAGAGCACTAGTCTCCAGAATCTACCAAGTACTCAAAAATCTTTACACCAAGAATACTAATAACCCAATCAATAAATGGGACAAAGAAATGAACAGGCACTTTACAGAGGAGGATCTTCCAGCAATCAACAGATTTATGAAAAAATGTTCAACATCACTCATTATAAGAGAAATGCAAATTAAAACTACCTTAAGATTTCATCTTACCCCAATTAGAATGTCTTTTATTAAGAATACAGGCAACAACAGGTTGGTTGGTGAGGATGTGGAGAAAAGGGTACACTTATACACTGCTGGTGTGCTTGCAAGTTGGTGTAGCCACTCTGGAAAGCAGTGTGGACATTCCTTAGAAAACTTGGAATGGATCCACCATTTGACCCTGCTATCCCACTCCTTGGCCTATACCCAAAGGACTTAAAATCAGCATACTACACTGATGCAGTTCCATCAATGTTCATAGCTGCCCAATTCACAATAGCTAGATTGTGGAACCAACCTAGATACCCTTCATTAGATGAATGTATAAAGAAACTATGGTATATAAACACAATGGAATATTTCTCAGCCAGAAAGAATAAAATTATGGCATTTGCAGGTAAATGGATGATGTTGGAGACTCTTATGTTAAGTGAGATTAACCAATTCCAAAAATCCAAAGGCTGAATGGTCTCTCTGATAAGTGAATGATGATGCATAATGTGGGGTGGAAGGGTGGAAAGAATGGAGGAAGGATATATAGCATAGAGGGATGGGAGGGGTGGGGTCGGTGTGGAGGTGTAATAATAGCAAAATGTGTGACAGACATCATTGCCCTGTGTACATGTATGAATGCACAGATGGTGTGACTCTACTTTGTGTACAACCAGAGAAACAATAGCTACACTCCATTTGTGTTCAATGAATCAAAATTAAATAAATTTAAAATAAATAAATAAATAAATAAATAAATGAAACTGTGGTATATATACACAATGGAATATTACTCAGCCATAAAGAAGAATAAACTATGGCATTTGCTGGTAAATGGGTGAAGTTGTGGAATATTATGCTAAGTGAAACAAGCCATGCCCAAAAATCCAAAGGCTGAATTTTTCTCTGATCAGTGGATGCTGATACATAACAGGAATGGTGGGTTATGGGGGGCGATAAGAAAAGAATGGATGAAGTATGGATGGTGTAGAGGAAATGGGATGGGAGGGGTGGGGGAAGGAAAAATAGTAGACTGAGACAGTATTACCCTATGTATATGTAAGATTATATGAATCATGTGAATCTACACTGTGAAAGAAAAGATATATTCCCAGCTGTATAATTATATCAAAGTGGGTTCTACTGTCATGTATAATTAAAAAGAACCAATTAAAAATGACAAAACAAATGAAAAAGCAGCAATATATCTACTCTCAAAAAAAAATCAAAGTTTAAATTTAAAAAAATGGTTTTAAGACTCTCTCTCATACTGCTTTACAGAAATAAGTAGCAGGCATATAATTTTTTCTAGGGATCTCATTTTTTCTTATATTACATATTTTTTGAGCTCATAATCTTGATCCTAAATACGTAGGTTAATGTTTTTCTGAGCAGTCCTATTTTTATTCAACTATGGAGTTTTTTAAACATCTATAATATTGCAATGGAGATTCGTCTACAAAAAGCTACAAGGCCTTTGCTTTTGTGTTATGTGTATATTGTGCTGTCAATAGATGTGTGTGCATCCAAATATCATGTATATATCAAAATTTATACCTAGATAATGAGCACTCATGAATTAAAATTCAAAAATATAGATCCAAATAGTTTTAATTCATGTGATTTAAAAGGTTCAATTTAAATTGGGCAAACAAATAAAAGTAAAATGTCTTAAAATTACTTAATTCACAAGTCTCTCTAGGTGGTCAAACTAATAAAATATTCACACCTATAAAATGTCTAATATCCATTGTCTCTAGGACTTTTCTTCGACAAGGAAGAGAAGGGAAATACTGTTCAATATACTTGTCTGACATCTTGGTTCTTACAGAGAAATAAACAAATTGGATTTAACATGTATGGGATTAATCATGATTGTGTTTGTTAGAGACATATGATTAATTTACAAAGTTAAACTGATAATGGTTAATATAATATCAAGTACTCCCTACTTCTTAAATTCCATGGAATGATATGTTGAAACATTGTTTGTGTTTTCATAAATTGGTAAACAAGCAGATGTAATTCTATGTCCATAGGTTCCAAAAGTTTCAACTGTTTTTGATTAGAGCACTATAAATAGCAAAGTATTTCCTCTTATTAAAATGGAATAATTGGAGGATCCAAG
>JAJEJO010002636.1:35974-191058 GCA_020662805.1 Glaucomys volans
GTTCTTGAAACTCTAGCCAGAGCAATTAGACAGACCAAAGAAATTAGAGGAATACGAATAGGAAAAGAAGAGATCAAACTATCCCTATTTGCTGATGACATGATTCTCTATCTAGAAGATCCTAAGAATTCCACCAGAAAACTACTGGAACTCATTAATGAATTTAGCAATGTAGCAGGATATAAAATTAATGCTCATAAATCTAATGCATTTTTATTTGTAAGTGATGCATCCTCTGAGAGAGAAATTAGGAAAACTACCCCATTCACACTAACCTCAAAAAAAATAAAATACTTGGGAATCAATCTAACAAAAGATGTGAAAGACCTCTACACTGAGAACTACAGAACGCTAAAGAAAGAAGTTAAAGAGCATCTGAGAAGATGGAAAGATCTCCCATGTTCTTGGATAGGCAGAATTAATATTGTCAAAATGGCCATACTTCCAAAAATGCTATACAAATTCAATGCAATTCCAATTAAAATCCCAATGATGGACCTTATAGAAATAGAGCAAGCAATCATGAAATTCATATGGAGGAATAAGAGACCCAGAATTGCTAAAGCAATCCTTAGCAAGAAGAGCGAAGCAGGGGGTTTCACAATACCAGACCTCCAACTATACTACAGAGCAATAGTGACAAAAACAGCATGGTATTGGTACCAAAATAGGCAGGTAGATCAATGGTACAGAATAGAGGACACAGAGACAAACCCAAATAAGTACAGGTATCTCATACTTGACAAAGGAGGCAAAAACATGCAATGGAGAAAAGACAGCCTCTTCAACAAATGGTGCTGGGAAAACTGGAAATCCATATGCAGCAAAATGAAACTAAACCCATATCTCTCACCCTGTACAAAACTCAACTCAAAGTGGATCAAGGACCTAGAAATCAGACCAGAGACTCTGCACCTAATAGAAGAGAAAATAGGTCCAAATCTTCATCATGTTGGCCTAGGACCAGATTTCCTTAACATGACTCCCAAAGCGCAAGAAATAAAAGCACGAATCAATGATTGGGATAGAGTGAAACTAAAAAGCTTCTTCTCAGCAAAGGAAACAATCAGCAATGTGAAGAGAGAGCCTTCAGAGTGGGAGAAAATCTTTGCCACACACACTTCAGACAGAGCACTAATCTCCAGAATCTACCAAGTACTCAAAAATCTTTACACCACGAACACCAATAACCCAATCAATAAATGGGCCAAGGAAATGAACAGACACTTTACAGAGGAAGATCTACAAGCAATCAACAGATTTATGAAAAAATGTTCAACATCCCTCGTTATAAGAGAAATGCAAATCAAAACCACCTTAAGATTTCATCTTACCCCAATTAGAATGTCTTTTATCAAGAACACAGGCAACAACAGGTGTTGGCGAGGATGTGGGGAAAAGGGTACACTCATACATTGCTGGTGGGAGTGCAAGTTGGTGCAGCCACTCTGGAAAGCAGTGTGGAGATTCCTTAGAAAACTTGGAATGGATCCACCATTTGACCCTGCTATCCCACTCCTTGGCTTATACCCAAAGGACTTAAAATCAGATTGCCTCAGTGATGCAGCCACATCAATGTTCATAGCTGCTCAATTCACAATAGCTAGATTATGGAATCAACCTAGATGCCCTTCAGTAGATGAATGGATAAAGAAACTGTGGTATATATACACAATGGAATATTACTCAGCCATAAAGAAGAATAAAATTATGGTATTTGTAGGTAAATGGATGATGTTGGAAACTCTTATGCTAAGTGAGATCAGCCAATCCCAAAAATCCAAAAGCCGAATGGTCTCTCTGATATATGAATGATGATGCATAATGTGGGGGGGAAAGATGGCAAGAATGGAGGAAAGATAGCTAGCATAGAGGGAAGGGAGGGGTGGGGGTGGGTGGGGGGTAAAATTAATAACAATGTGTGACAGATACCATTGCCCTGTGTACATGCATGAATGCACAGATGGTGTGACTCTACTTTGTGTACAACCAGTGAAACAATAGCTGTACTCCATTTGTGTTCAATGAATCAATAAGTAAATAAAAGAAAAAAAAAGAAATAAATGGCAGCTCTGGACACCTGAAAAAAAAATGGAATAATTTACCTAAATTCAGAAATTTCAAAAAGGTTGTTTCAGAATGTGAACAACAATGAGGTGAACAGATAGGAGAAAAAGAAAATAGAAGGTTCTAGGTATGGAAATATATTTAGTAGAAGGAAAAAGAAAATGTTTCTGGGTAAGAAAATCTTTGTGCAACAAAACACATGAGGGTTGAAGTAAGTGCTAAGAAAATCTGTGTGTAAGTAAAGGGCAAATTTCAATAAGTTTGTGTGTAACTACGTTGGTTATATGTGTGTGAGAAAATCAGTTAAAGCTATTTAAGGTTTTTCCCTAAGGTCAAATACTAATGTACTGATATAAAACCAAGGTTTAATCTATATATTAAACTGACAAGGATTTCTTTAAAACACTAATTTACTCTTAACATTATGTCTGTTAAATTTTATTCTTTAGAGAAATTAGTCTTAAAGAAATTAGGATTTGTACAATTATGGTTAAACAACAAATGTTAGAGTATTGTACTATGTCAGAGTCTATATTTTCCTTTGAAAGTTAAACTTGGTTAATAAAAAACATCAATATAATTGTGGCACTATTACTCTTCTTTGTATATTAAATATGTTCATATCTTTCAGGTACACGAGTCTTTACAGAAGGAAATTTAAACCAACATTTTCATCAAGCTGCTGTTCTTCACACTAAATTTGCCTGGAGAGGTGATTTTAAACTTATAAAAATAACAAATTCAATTGAGGATTTCATGCATACAATTTAATGTTCTGTAACTGAACCTAAGTCTTACGTTACTTTTTACACTGGGATAACAATGTGAATGCATTTTTAAAAGATAGTAAGAGCCCAATCTATTTAAAAGGTTAGTATCATGAAACATGAAAGCATTTTGCCATTTTTCCACATACAAGCAAAGTTAAAAGCTCTCTCAGCCTTTCTTTAATTCGTTTTAAATATAACATTATATTAACTAATGTTCATTATAGATTCCAGAAACAATACATGCAAACTTTGTAAAATGACATTTAAGAAAGAGGCAAAGATCAGCTTTAGAACTAGAACTCTTTACCTAAAATTTGTCAAGAGCCCCACATTACCTAAGATAAGGCTCTACATCCCACCTATTGCATGTTAGAATGGCTCAAAAATAAGTCAGACTTTTAACTCATTTAAAATTATGTTCAAAAGTTTGATGTTTTTTGTAAAGATTACCGTGATCTCACACAGGGATATAATGTATAATGCCACCAAAATTCAAAATAGCTATTACTCAAACTGAACCTGTTTTTACTCTTGCTAATTTCATTTTGTATTTTCCTTGTAAACTCTATAACTCTTGCCTGTTAATGTTTTGTGGAAGTACTGCTTCAAGAACCAACAACCTGCTGGGCACAGTGGCACATGCCTGTAATCCCAGCAATTGAAAGGCTGAAGCAGGAGGATTGCAAATTCAAAGCCAGCCTCAGCAATTTAGTGAAACCCTAAGCAACTCAGTGAGACCCTGTCTCTAATAAAATACAAAATAAGACTGGGGATGTGGCTCAGTGGCCGAATGCCCCTGAGTTCAATCCTTGGTTCCAAAAAAAAAAAAAAAAAGAACCAACAACCTGAATTAATTTGAGATAATAAGCCATTACCCCATAGGACATATAAGTAGAGAACCCAATTTAACAAAACAGAATAAATAACTGTAAAGTTATAGACATAGAAGTTGAAACCCAGTTTTCTTACTGTATGACTGGTGAGACTGACTTACTGGATGTTTAAGATCAAGACTTAGACCAGAGCAGCCCAAGATGGTCAACCTCAAGGATCCGGTGTCAGATGAGGAGAAGGTACACATAGCTGCTAAATTCATCACTCATGCACCCCCAGGGGAGTTTAATGAAGTATTAAGTGATGTCTGGCTACTACTCAACAATGACAATCTCCCTCAGGGAAGGAGCAGCACATGCATTTGCCCAAAATAACATGGGCCAGTTCACACCTGTGCAGATAGAAGGATATGAAGACCAGGACTTAATTACAGAGCATGGTGACCTGGATAATAGCAGATTTTTAGATCCAAGAAAGAAAATTTCCTATAAGTTTGATCACTTATGGAAAGAAGCAAGTGACCCTCAACCAGAGGAAGTAGATGGAGGTTTGAAGTCTTGGAGAGTATCCTGTGATGATGCTTTAAAAGCCTATGTGGAAGATCATTATTCCAATGGCTTCTGTACTGTTTATGCTAAAACTCTAGACGGGCAACAGACCATTATTGAATGTATTGAAAGCTACCAGTTTCAGTCAAAAACTTCTGAAATGGTCGTTGGAGATCAGAGTGGGAGTTCATTATTACACCACCTACAGCTCAGGTGTTTGGAGAGCTCAAAATTCAGGCTTCCTATTATTAAGATGGCGATGTTTAGTTGGTTAGTCATAAAGATATACAAGATTTAGTAACTGTTTTGAATGAAGTACAAACTGTGAAGGAGTTTATTAAAATCATAGAGAGTGCATAAAATGAAGGTCAGACTGCCATTAGTGAAAACTACCAAACAATGTTAGACACCACATTCAAGGCCTTGTGCTGGCAGCTTCAAGTTACCTCACCCAAATCTCAGTTACAAGATTAGCAAAGAAATGCAGAATGCTTAAAGGATGACTGTAGGATTCTTCAGTATGTAGAAAGAAAAGGATTCAACATTTGGTCATATGATAAAGAAGCGATTTATAAACAAGAGTGATGTTTTTCAAGGTTTAGAAAAAAAGATAAAATTTTTTTTTTTTTTTTTTTTTTTTTTGGTACTGGGGATTGAACCTAGGGGCACTCGACCACTGAACCATATCACCAACCCTATTTTGTATTTTATTTAGAGACAGGGTCTCACTGAGTTTCTTAGGGCCTCACTAAGTTGCTGAGGCTGGCTTTGAACTCACGATCCTCCTGCCTCAGCCTCCCAAGTGCTGGGATTATAGGATGCACCATCGCACCCAGCAAAATTAACAGATCTTTTAGCCTCATGGAATACTGTTGAACCTATAGCATTGACTTCATCTTTTTGTATCTTGTGTCTTGTATTCTTCTGTTATCACTATATCTACTTGTAAATCTTTTTTTTTCTTTTTTCTTTTTTTGTTAATTCTGTTGCACTTAGTGTTAAAGAGAGACCCATCTATTCTGGAGTCATTGTACTCTTTAGAAAATTTTCCTAGTCATGAAGTCCTGTTACTGGTTTAGACAGATAATATACTCAGTACTTTTACCCCCGTGTTCCAAAGCACTTCTGATGCTTCATTGCTTTTTATTGATCCACCAAAATCCAAGGAGGCTATGCTACAGCTCACAGCTAAATGGAAGACACGTTCATCCTTCTCCCTCTGACTGCTTTGATTGTCATTTATAGCATCTCATAATTATAGTTTTCAAAAGTTTGGATTGAGGCTTTTCAGGTCCATTTTGGGGGCAAAGGAAGTTTTCTGGAAATTCCATGACAGCCAGCTTCTCTGGGGGAACTCATTTTTAAATCCAAAGACTTGAACAACATTCCCTGTACATGGAACATGTTTGCGTTTTCATTTCTTCATTGTCTCCTTCCCATTTAGTACTATTGTAGTTACAGACATCTGCATTTTTAGAAGGGTTTTATCCATTTTTTAAGTATCCAAGAACTGCTGACATACTGTGGATGTAGCACAGTATAAAACTTTAAAAATGCAGATGCTGAAGGAATAATAGGTATCCTGTGCTTTAATATTTTGTGGCAGGATTGTGCTATAAGCAAATGAATCAAGCAACTCTGTAAGTCACAAAAATTTAAGATGAATCAAAGTGAAGAGATAACTTCCAGGCAGCATCTTTCTATTGTAACCTGTTATTTTAAAGGAATACTAGTGTTTTCTTCTAAATAGGATGTAAAACTTGTTCCAAATTACTGTTCCTCAGTCCTACCTGCCAAGAAATCAAGTGTAACTGTGATATGGCAACCCTTCCCAGGTATATTGGTAGGTATGTGTGTAATCTCAGAAGACACAGGTGATAAAGATATGATAGCACAACTGGTAATGGTGCATTCATTTACATTGCTTACACTTCTATGACCAGGCCTTAAGGGAAGGTCAGTTTTTTAAAAAATCAAGTAGTGTCTTCCTACCTGTCTCCAAATACATGTTAAACAAGAAGGGTGTTTGGCTTCAGTTTTGTCTTTGCTCAGTAATACAGTCAAGCAAGAGTTTGTTTCCAAGTGAAAGCTGTGTAAGCATTTTTGTTTATTTCAAATAAAATATATTTGTGTAAAAAAAGATCAAGACTTAAATTTTGAGATTAAAATAAAGGGGCCAAGAAAACCAGTATTTGGCTCTTGCACTCAGAGTCAGGCTGAAACCAGGGAACAAGAGAACTTCTCTAAGGAGCTTAAAAACTCTGGACCACATGTCCTCCTGATCAGGGAGATTGATAAGACCACTAGAGGATGGAAAACCAATCAGTGCACCTGCTGCAGAGGAGGGTCATTGAAGAAGGAGACATCCCTGATGCTTCCAAAGGAAGCCACCTCATCAAGGAGACCCTACCTAGCAGATGGCACTAAAAGAGCTAAGAAGCTGCTCTCAAGTTCCCCATGAGTGACCCCTGTGGGAACTCAGCTGACTCTTATAGACAGGAACAGGTCAGTTGACCAGCTTGATCTTGAACACCTAGCAAAACAGTTAAAACCAAAATATAGCCATATCTGGGCATTTAGAGGAAAAACAATAGCTCTTTTAAATAAAACTTAAGACGTAGAGTAGTGTCAGTCCATAGCCTTGATGCCCCCAAACTTCTGAGTTTTGTTTTCTATGAGGCCCATATTTATCCATGCCTCCCAAAAATTAAACTAACTTCTGCACCTTAGTTTTCCTTACTCCTCAGACCGACATTTATCTTCACAACCAAAGACTACCCATTCCAATAACAGCACACACTAGAAAAGCCCCCAACTTATTCCCTTACTAATAAGGCTGAAAACATTCACTAAGATTAAAGAATTCTTCCTGGCACCATGTGTATTAAATCCCTATGTTTTATTGTCTGAACCTATCAATTACAATATAATGTGCCACAAAACATATATTATGTTAAATATAAGAACTGTACATTACAACAATGTGTCAATCAGATTATGTGGCAGACTCCAGGACAAATTGTTATAAAGGCCAACAGCCACCTGGCTCCCTGTGAAAATACTAAATATTTCATCTGTTAGCTAATAGCTATCATTGTTATCTTGGCTGAGATAACTGCCTCTAAATATTACTGAAACCTGGCAAACTCAAGTACATATTGTCCAGAAAATTCTAAATGAGATCCAGCAACTAAAATATTCTGTCATATGGCTAGGAGAGCAAGTACAAGATTAACAGTGGACTCAGAGACTCCAAAGCCATTCAAATATTACTCACTTTTACATTATTATGGTTCCATGCAATGACACTAAGATTCAATGACAAAATGTATGTAATCATTTAATAGGACTTGATCCTTTTCATAATGCCTCTTTGGATGTATTGAAATTATAGTCTCAGGCTCTGGTCATGGCTAATGCCCAACCACCTACTTTTGATAATAAAGAAATTTGAAGCAATTTAGCCAAAGAGATCTCTTCCTTTAACCCTTTTAAGTACTTTTCCACACATATAGCTAGATTATTAGACTTAACAATACTGTTAATTGTGTCTCTGGTCTTATTTTATGTAATTTGTTGAGCAGGATGGAAACAACTAAACCATCAGGAAAGTATGGTCTTAAAATTAATCATGCATGCTATGCTCCAAAGGAACCAAGCCCATGAACTCACAGGAGGAGCAACCCAAATCTGATTGGACCTCGACTAAAATTAACAAAACCCTCAATTTTGTTATGCACTAAAATCATTTTTCTTAACACTGACACATTAGTTAGCCTTCCACACTAGAATTATAACTTTAACATTAGTAAGCTAATTAGTCTTCATTCTATATGCTACAATTGTTTCCCCTTACCTAACAAACTAGTTAATTCACATATTACTATAATGTTTTTCTTCTCGCTATACTTAGTTTTGCAGTTTTTTAATAAAGTGATCAGCTCAGCTGCAACTGCCAGAACACATCCCAGAACATCCTTCCTCCCACCACTCACTGCCTGATCCCCTGGAGCAGCATAAAGACAGGAGTTAACATCGCTTGGATGACCTCAGGGCTTACCTCACACATTCCCCTCTGCATGCCCCATGTTCACTTCTAGAACTCTGAAAGGAAGGCCTTTCCCCCGCTTCACCCCCTCCCAGTTTGCAGAAGCCAGAGTCATGGCCGAATTTCCCCTTTCCTTTCAGAGTCTGGAATAATGGATACAGAGAATAGGAAATTCCCAAAATAATGAGGCCTGAGAAAAAGAAAAGGGAGTAAAAATGAAGGCCATGCATTCACAGATTTCATCTCCCAAGATGAATGTTTTCCAGATGCCGGTTGCAGGCAGAGAGGACATTTTATCATCCTCAAAGGAAAATCATCTCTAGGAGGTGTTATCTCCTCCAAAGCAAAATCCTTTTAGGCACTGTCCACTGACCTTGACCAAAAGGTCCACATTCCTTACTGTCCAAGCAAACTGACATATGTTCATTAGACCACTCCTCAAAATATCCTATATAAACCCAGGCCCTTTCTTTGTTCAGTGGCTCATTTTTCACCAGGAGAGTGTGTCTATGGGAACAATTTCATCCCCCTGAATAAAGAGCTGAGATGATGCATGAGGTTTGTGTCCTGCTGGTCTGTTTGTGCTAACACAGAGGAGTAAGAAACAAGGCAGAACAATCAGGTGGGGTGGTCACATCTGTAATCCCAGTGACTTGGGAGACTGAAGCAGGAGGATCAGGAGTTCAAGGCCAGACTCAGCAATTTAGGGAGATTCTTTAAATAAATAATAAAAAAGGTCACAGGGTGTGGCTGGGTGATGGGCTTCCCTGGGTTCAATCCTAGGTAGGTGAGGGAGGAAGAAAAGGGGGAGGAAGAAGAGGAGGAAGGAAGGGAGAGATTTAAAACAGAGAGAGAGAAAGAAAAACAAGGTGGCACAGAGCTATCAAATTGTCTGCACACACAGTTAAGCCACGTTCAGGGAGGGCTCTGCATCAATGCACCGATGGAGGTGGGGTAGGCTTTCTGCCCAGAGATCCAGAAACCCAAATCAGAATCCTGATGCTGTGCAGCATGTGGGCTGTTTTTCATCTATAAGTTGCATTCTGAGATGCCACATACTACACTAACAAGCCTCTAGGATGAGCCTCCTTCAGGTGTTCACACGGCCCATGCATAAAAATGGCTGAGACCTGCATGAATGTCACCCAGAGTCCAAGGGAGAACCACACCTCTACTGGGAGCCCTGTGCCTGGCACTGGATGGTTCTGAGAAAGCCCACTTAAGTTCCTGCATCAGTGACAATGTGGAGACTGGACTAGGAAATACCTTCACAAAGTGCTCCTGCCCTTCACAGCCCAGCCCTGTGCTGTATGTGCCATCAACTTTATACCACTCCTACCCAACCTCAGTCCCCCTTGTTGACCTAGCCTGGCCATTGTACATGCTCACCTCCAGATCACCAATGAGAAGACTAGGAAGTGAGAGGACAGCAGCTGTGGGGCAGAAGATCAAGTCTCCTGTTAGAGTCACCACTCAAGGTAGCTGGTTATAGGACAGTGGGTGAAAGGGTCAGAGGACTCAGTGGACTCATAGATCATTAAGTGGAAGTTGCTGGTAATCTAGGATTGGGTTGGCCTTTGGGGGAGTCAGTCAGGATTGAATCATGGGGTCTAGTGATGCCAGGATCTCATGATGATGCCAGAGGAAGAGGGTTTTTGAGGTGATGACAAGCCAACCATCTCCCCAAGTTGGGACTTTCCAATGATTGAAGAATCTTTTCTTGAAATTGTGTTGTCCTCATCTTCAGTGACTTCCTGGATTCTCTATTCTTCATTGGTTGGCTGATCTCACACATCTACTTACTTTAACAAATGGCATTTAAAATTGTGGTTTTTATCAGCTAATGAAGTGAAACTGGCTGCATATAAACTAAACAAATCTGCATTAATGACAGCTAAAACAAATCTGTCACAAAACACCTAAACATTCACCAAAGGTGGGTTGATGCTGGCATTGGTCCAATGACTCAATAATGTCAGAACTGAAATCTGGGAGTTGGGCCTTATCCTTCATGATAGCCAAATAGTTCCTATAGCTCTAGATACCATATCTGTGTTCCAGGAAGGTCCAGAGGAGAGGAAGGTACAGTGTATTTACTTATAAATGAGGAATACAAAGGGCTTCCCAGACACTAATTACTTTGTCCACACTTGTGCCATATGGCTACCCCAAGAAAGACAGTGAGGATGACATGGATACTGTTGTTTAACAGGACACATTGCTACCCATATCGAGACTGTTCTCTAATGATGAGGAATCAATAGAGCTGGGTGGCCTATTAGTAGTGTCTTTTGCAGAGGAAATTTCCTTTATCTTGGCTAAAACCATCAATGTAATTCTGGCCAAAGACTAGAAAGTAGAATCAGGAGGTAGGTATGACTCTGAACACTGATATTCTCAATAGGTTCCTAACTGGAATAACTGTGGGACCTGCCTGGACTCTATCCCAGGTACATACTCTCCAACACACACAGCCATATCTCCCACACTGGGATACCCAGCCACAGAAAGTTTCAAAGTGATTTTTCTGGCCTGGGTCCTACCTGATATCCT
The DNA here is from genome assembly GCA_020662805.1 of Glaucomys volans. Lineage (NCBI taxonomy): Eukaryota > Metazoa > Chordata > Mammalia > Rodentia > Sciuridae > Glaucomys > Glaucomys volans. The sequence continues at coordinate 46,795 of JAJEJO010002636.1, forward strand.
CAATGAAGCCATACTAGCCTTTTGCAGGGCCTGGGTCCTCTGCCTCCCCACTTACCCAGTTTTCCTGAGAATTGGTATTGGTTTACATTCAATCCAGCAGTGTATTAAGTGATCTTATTGGTCCACATCTATGCTGTTATATAATATTATCAGACTTTTCAATTTGGCCCATCCAAGTGGGCATAAAATTCTGTCTCACTGTATCATTTATGGCAATTCCTTATCTGTGTTTCCAGGAGTTATGGAAGTAGCTCCATGGTAGAGTGCTTGCCTAGCATGCACAGGGACCTGGGCTCCATCCCCAGCACCACCACCAACAAAAGACTCAGTCTGAAACCATTTATTTCCAATTTTGAGAAATTCTGTTGGACTGATTTTCTCTTGTAGATTTGCAGATATTCATATATTATGAGCACTAATCTTTCATTATTTTATCTGTGGCAAATGTCCTTCCAATTCATGGCTTATTTTTTCATTCTCTTATAATGAAGTAATTTGCTTATAGTTGTAGTTTTTTACATTTTTATTGGTACATTAGAGTTGCACATAATGGTGTAATTTGTTGTTACATACTCTTACATGCACACAATATAACAATATAATTTAGCCAATATCACTCCCCATTACTTTCCCCCCTTTCTCCCCCCCTACAGCTTTATCCCTTACACACACACACACACACACACACACACACACACAACCTTTCTTTTCCTTTCTCCTCCCTAATTTCTACATATGAGAAAAGCATATGACCCTTGACCTTCTAAGCTCAGTTTATTTTACTTAACATAATAATGGTCTCAAGTTCCATTTCTCTGCAAAAGACATTTCATTCCTCATTATGGCTGAATAAAGTTCCACTGTGTATATGTATCACATTTTCTTTATCCATTCATCCATTGATGGACACATAGGGTGGTTCCATAGTTTGGCTATAATGAATTGTGCTGCTATAAACATGGATGTGCATTACCACTGTAGTAAGATGACTTTAATTCTTCAGGTTAAATACTAAGGAGTGCTATATCTAGGTCATATAACAGTTCCATGCCTAGTCTTTTGAGGAATCTCCATATTGATTTCCATAATGGTTGGACCAATTTACAATCCCACCAGCAGTATAAATGTGTTCCTTCACAAAATCTCTCCAGCATTTATTATTTGTAGTCTTGATGACTGCCATTCTGACAAGTGTGAGATGAAATCTCAGTGTGGTTTTGATTTGCATTTCCGTAACTGCTAGTGATGTTGAACATTTTTTTCATATGTTTGTTGGTCATTTGTAGGTCTTCTTTTTAGAAGTGTCTGTTTAATTCCTTTGGTCATTTATCTGAATAGAAATAGTCCTTGAAGAGAAATATTTAAATAAAATTTCTTTGGGATAGTTCAAAAAATAGAAAAATAACAGCTCATGCCTAAGGTCTTACACATTTTGACTTTACAAATATTAGGAGATGGAGATTCACATTTATCCACCCAGAATGAAAAATCTTAAAACTACCTTTTCTAACTGAGAAATAAAAGAAACAGCAGGGAATTTCAACTGGAGAGAGAGATGAGGATAATCCAAGGATACTTCATAGTGAGCAAGAGATAAGATATGCAAAAACACAGGAGAACTTAATAGAAAGAGAATGATGAAAGGTATTTATCATGGAGAGAGGACAATTATAGTTTTTCACAGTGATAAGTAAGAAAGTGGGACATCACAGAAAAGGATCCTTGGGATAGGCCAAATATAGACTGCACATTAAACATAATGAAGGAGGTCTCTAGCAAGGAGAAATGGCAAAATGATTCAGAATTAATAAAACTTTTGAGGAAGTAAACATTTAGGACTAAGGAAGAAATAAAGATAAAAGGTCTTTGGAGAACACCCTAGTGAAAACCAAGGTCTCAAGAAGCAGATAAACACACTGCAAGGGACTAGGTTCCCATAAGAAAGAGCATCCCATGGGAAGTTGGACATTAGGAAGATAAATGAATATCACCCAGTGGATCAGGAAGACACACTGTCAGAAGACAGTGATGAATCAGTTTTCTCTTTATAGAGGAAGGGAAGTTTTCAAAAAGAAAGGGAAACAAAAGGAACAAGCAATGATACTGTGGCAGGAGGAGGGGAAGGAAAAGATTTCAGAATTCTCTCTCTCTCACACACACACACACAGACACACACACACTCAAACACACACAATTCTAGATGAGGTAAGCCAGAATTAAATACAGAGATGAGAACAAATAGTGCACTTTCCTTTAATTCACAGATCTCATGGGAATTGACTTCATTTCAATTCCATCTAGATGGTTCTCACTCACCTGGAAAACTTTGACCATGGATTTCCTTTTTCATTATCCTTGCTCCAACGTGAAAATTCCAGTTGGATGGGTAGTTTGATATCCTGTTCATGAAAAATGATAGAGTATTTGGACAAAGTTATTTGAACATGAGATCTGAATACTGAACACTGTTACATGTTACATTCTATACATTGTACAATTAAAACTGAGATTCATGTCTATTTTAGTCAGCTATTTTTCTGCTGGGACTAAAGGACCCAACCAGGGCAACTGAAGAGGAGCAAAGGTTTATTTAGGGGCTTATGGTTTCAGAGGTCTCAGTCCATAAAATGCTGACTCCATTCCTCAAGGCTCAAGGTGAGGCAGGACATCATGACCACAGTGTGGCAGAGGGAAGCAGTTCACATGGTAATCAGGAAGGAGAGAGAGAGAGAGAGAGAGAGAGAGAGAGAGAGAGAGAGAATATCTACTGGCCAAATGCAAATATATATCCCCAAGTAATATCCCAATTCCCACCTCCTTCTGCCACACCCTACCACTTCAGTTACCACTCAGTTAATTCCTATCAGGGGATTAATTCACTGATTGGGTTAAGACTCTCACAGTCAATCATTTTTCTCTCTGACCCTTCTTGCATTGTCTTACACATGACCTTTTGGGAGACACCACATCTAAACCATAACATTAATAGTCTCTAGTTACATCCATTAACTAGCAAATGCCACAATTTCATTCTTCTTTATGGCTGAGTAATAATCCACTGTGTATATGTACCACATTTTCTTTATTCATTCATCTGTTGAAGAGCACCTAGGTTGGTTCCATAGCTTAGCTATTGTGAATTGAGCTGTTATAAACATTGATATGCCCATGTCACTGTAGTATGCTGATTTGAAGTTCTTTGGGTAAAAACTGAGGTGTGATAACTGGGTCATGTGGTGGTTCCATTCCAAGTTTTCTAAAGCATCTCCATACTGCTTCCTGCTTCCTTTCTTCACTACTTCCCAATGCATTACATTAAATATATCTGATGGGCTAAACCTCAACCACATGCTCAAACACAAACATCCAGAAGAGTTTGAGTCCTGCCTATTTTGTATTTTTGGTTTTTCAGACTATTGTGGACTCATCCTGCTAGTGGATACCATCTGGGGATTAAGATTCTGAGGAGCTCAGAACATGCTCAATAACCATTAACCATTACTTGCTTTTTTGAATCCTATTCCAATTGTTAAAAATTTAATGTGTTGCTGTTTGCTAACATGTTTTTGTTTGTTTGTTTGTTTTTGGTGCGGTGCTGTGGATTGAACCCAGGGCCTTGTGCTTGCAAGGCGAGCAGTCTACCAACTAAGCTATATTCCCAGCCCCTGTTAAATAACATTTTAACACCAGTAGACTATAGTTCACATGTGAAATTCATTTGTATTTCATTCTAATCTTTGCTGCATTGTTAACAATACAATGCCTTTTGCTCAACATAAAGATAACATGAAAAATACCAAAAGGTAAAATATGAAGAAAGCTGTCAAAATGACATGGAAAAAAAAACATTTAAAAAAAAGGGGGGGGCGGGGGGGATATAGCTCAGTTGGTAGAGTGCCTGCTCGCAAGCACAAGGCCCTGAGTTCAATCTCCAGCACCACAAAAAAAAAAAAAAGACCCAGGGGGCTGGGGCTGTGGCTCAGTGGCATAGTGCTTGCCTAGCATGTGTGAGGCACTGGGTTCAATCCTCAGCACCACATATAAATAAATAAATCAAACAAAGGTATCATGTCCATCCTCAAATAAAAAATATATTTTCAAAAAGAGGCAGAGGCCTGAGACCTCTGCACCTGGTACGTTGGCCATAAGTGCTCCCGTGGAATTTCCACGCAAGGGCAGCTGGCACAGCCCAGAAGTGGGAGACCTCGACGCATGATGAGTGGGCACAATTGTCACTTCAGTTTCCCACTTTGGGAGGCTCAGCTCAGAGGCTTGGGATCTGCCAAGCCAAGTCCTGTGAGACTTCCAGGTCCGGGAGGTAGGCAGAGACAGACATCAGGCTCAGCCCAGTGCAGAGGCCTGAGACTTCTGCACCTGGTATGTCAGCCCTGAGTGCTCCCGTGGGACTTCTGCATGGGGGCAGCTGCAAGGAGGACAAGCCCAGAGGCCCAGACATACCCTACCCTGGCCCCAGTCCATGATCTAGTGTTACTGAAGACTAGGAGGTGAGGAATTGGAAACCTGTTGGGACACCACAAGTCTACAGGGGGAAACTACAATACTTAAGATTCTCATGGATAGAGGAGAAGATACAGGAGCAACATGAGAAAACAGGGGGAGAAAGTATCTCAAACAAACCTAGATGCTACATCAACAGAATCCAATGATAGCAGGGCAGAAGAAATGTCAGAAAGGGAGTTCAGAGTCTACATAATTAAAATGATCAGAGAAGCAAATGATGTGATGAGAGAGCAAATGCAGGCAATGAATGATCGCACCAGTCAACAGTTAAAAGAACAGTTACAGGAAGCTAAAGATCATTTCAATAAAGAGACAGAGATTCTGAAAATAAAACCAAACTGAACTCCTGGAAATGAAGAAAACAATAAACCAAATTAAAAACTCAATAGACAGCATAACCAACAGGGAAGATCACCTGGAAGACAAAACCTCAGAAATTGAGGACAAAATATTTAATCTTGAAAATAAAGTTGACCAAATGGAGATATGGTAAGAAGTCAGGAACAAAGCCTACAAGAATTAGGAGATATCATGAAAAGACCAAATTTGAGAGCTATTGGGATGGAGGAAGGCACAGAGATACAAACAAAAGGAATGAATACTCTATTCAATGAAATAATATCAGAAAATTTCCCACATCTGAAGAATGAAATGGAAAATCAAATACAAGAGGACAGGACACCAAATGTACAAAACTACAACAGGTCAACACCAAGGCACATTATAATGAAAGTACCTAACATACAAACTAAAGGTAGAATTTTAAAGAATGTGAAAGAAAAGCATCAGATTACATTCAGGGGGAAAACTAATACAGTTATCAGCAGATTTCTCAACACAGACCCTAAAAGCAAGAAGGGCCTGGAACAACATATTTCAAGCACTGAAGGAAAATGGATGCCAACTAAGAATTTTATGCCCAGCAAAACTTACCTTCAGATTTGAAGATGAAATAAAATCATTCCATGATAAACACAAGCTAAAAGAATTTACAAATAGAAAGCCAGCACTACAGAACATTTTAGACAAAATAATCCATGAGGAATCAATGAAGAACAACAATGTAAGTCAGATTAGGGAGGATACCCTAAAGGAATAAACAAATAAAGGAGAAACCAAGTCAAGTTAAAAACCAAAAATAAGCCAAAATGACTGGGAACACAAATCATATCTCAATAATAACCAAATGTTAATGACCTGAACTCATCAATCAAAAGACACAGACTGGAAGATTGGATTAAAGAGAAAGACCCAACAATATGTTGCCTCCAAGAGACCCATCTCATAGAAAAAGATACCCACAGACTAAAGGTGAAAGGATGGGAAAAAACATACCATGCACATGGACTCAGTTAAATAGCAGGGGTTTCTATCCTCATATTGGATAAAGTGAACTTCAAACCAAAATTAGTTAGAAGGGATAAAGAAGGGCATTTCATACTGTGTAAGGGAAGCATAAATCAGCAAGACATAACAATCATAAATATTTATGCCCCAAACAATGGCACATCCATGTACGTCAATCAGATACTTCTCAAATCCAGGAACCAAATAGACCAAAACACAATAATACTGGGGAACTCTAACACTCCTCTCTCACCATTGGACAGATATTACAAGGAGAAATTGAACAAAGAAACCATAGAACTCAATGACACAATCGTTAACTTAGACTTAACAGACATATATAGAATATTCCAAACATCAATAAGCAAATACACTTTCTTCTCAGCAGCTCATGGATCCTTCTCTAAAATAGACCATATGTTATGCCACAAAGCTACTCTTAGCAAATACAAAAAGATAGAGATACTACCTTGTATACTATCAGATCATAATGGAATGAAATTAGAAATCAGTGATAAAATAAAAAACAGAAACTACTCCAAGACCTGGAGATTAAATAATATGCTATTGAATGATGCATGGATAACAGAAGACATTAGGGGGAAAAATAAAAAAAATTCTTAGAGGTCAACAAGAACAAAGATACAACATATCAAAATCTCTGGGAAACTATGAAAGCAGTGCTAAGAGGAAAATTCATTGCATGGAGCACATTCAATAAAAGAATGAAATGTCAACAAATAAATGTCCTCACATTACAGCTCAAAACCCTAGAATAAGAGGAACAGTTCATCACCAAAAGTAGTAGAAGACGGGAAATAATTAAACTCATAGCTGAAATTAATGAAATTGAAACAAAAGAGACAATTCATAAAATTGACAAAACAAAAAGTTGGTTCTTTGAAAAAATAAAAAAATAGATAAACCCTTAGCCACACCAATGAAGAGAGAGAGAAAACTCAAATTACTAAAATTAATGATGAAAATGGAAATATCACAACAGACACTACTGAAATACAAAACATAATTAGAAGTATTTTGAAAACTTATACTCCAACAAAATAGAAAATCTTGAAGATATCAACAGGTTCTTAGAGGCATATGAGCCACCCTAACTGACTCTAGAGGATATAGAGGTTAAATAGATCAAGTTCAAGCAGTGAAATAGAAGAAGTCATCAAAAGCCTACCAACAAAGAAAAGTTCAGGATCAGATGGATTTACAGCTGAGTTCTATAAGACCTTCAAGAAGGAGCTCATTCCAATACTCCTCAAAGCATTCCATGAAATAGAGGAGGAGGGAACCCTTCCAAATTCATTCTATGAAGCCAATATCACCCTGATACTAAAACCAGACAAAGACACATCAAGAAAAGAACATTTCAGACCAATATCTCTAATGAACATAGATGCAAAAATTCTTAACAAAATTTTAGCAAATTGCATAGAAAAGCATATCAAAAAGATAGTGCACCATGATCAAGTGGGTTTCATCCCAGGGATGCAAGTTTGATTCAACATCTGGACATCAATAAATGTAATTCACCACATCAACAGACTTAAAGCCAAGAACCACATGATTATTTCAATAGATGCAGAGAAAGCATTTGATAAAATACAGCACCCCTTCTTGCTCAAAACACCAGGAAAAATAGGGATAGTAGGAACATTCCTTAACATTGTAAAGGCTATCTATGCTAAGCCTACAGTCACATCATTCTAAATGGAGAAAAATTGAAAGCATTCCCCCAGAAAACTGGAATTAGGGAGGGATGCCTTCTTTCACCACTTCTATTCAACATCTTCCTTGAAACTCTAGCCAGAGCAATTAGACCAAAGAAATTAAAAGGATATTAATAGGAAAAGAGGAGCTCAAACTATCCCTATTTGCTGATGACACGATTCTCTATTTAGAGGAGCCTAAAAATTCCACCAGAAAACTTCTGGAACCCATAAATGAATTCAGTAAAGTAGCAGGATATAAAATTAATGCTCATAAATCTAATGCATTTTTATTCATAAGTGATGAATCCTCTGAAAGAGAAATTAGGAAAACTACCCCATTCACAATAGCCTCTAGAAAATAAAATACTTGGGAATCGATCTAACAAAAGAGGCAAAAGACCTCTACAATGAGAACTACAGAACATTAAACAAGGAAATTAAAGAAAATCTTAGAAGATGGAAAGATCTCCCATGTTCTTGGATAGGCAGAATTAATATCGTCAAAATGGCCATACTACCAAAAGCATTATACAAATTCAATGGAATTCCAATTAAAATATCAATAACAGACCTCACAGAAATAGAGCAAGCAATCATGAAATTCATTTGGAGGAATAAGAGACCCAGAATTGCTAAAGCAATTCTTAGCAAGAAGAGTGAAGCAGGAGGTCTCACAATACCAGACTTTCAACTATAGTACAGAGCAATAGTAACAAAAACAGCAGGGTATTGGCACCAAAATAGGCAGGTAGATCAATGGTACAGAATAGAGGACACAGAGACAAACCCACATAAATACAGTTTTCTCATACTAGACAAAGGCACCAAAAACATACAATGGAGAAAAGATAGCCTCTTCAACAAATGGTGCTGGGAAAACTGGAAATCCATATGCAGCAAAATGAAATTAAACCCATATCTCTCACCCTGTACAAAACTCAACTCAAAATGGATCAAAAACCTAGGAATTAGACCAGAGACCCTGCACCTAATAGAAGAAAAAGTAGGTCCCAATCTTTATCATGTGGACCTAGGACCAGACTTCCTTAACATGACTCCCAAAGCACAAGAAATAAAAGCTGGAATCAATAATTGGGATAGATTCAAACTAAAAAGCTTTTTGTCAACAAAGGAAGCAATCAGCAATGTGAAGAGAGAGCCTACAGAGTGGGACAAAATCTTTGCCACATACATGACAGAGCGCTAATCTCCAGAATATATAAAGAACTCAAAAAACTTTACTCCAAGAATACAAACATCCCAATCAATAAATAGGTTAAGGAAATGAGCAGACACTTCACAGAAGAGGATATACAAGCAATCAACTGATATATGAAAAAATGTTCAACATCCCTAGTAATAAGAGAAATGCAAATCAAAACTACCCTAAGATATCATCTCACCCCAATTAGAATATCTATTATCAAGAATAAAAGCAACAATAGGTGTTGGCAAGGATGTGGGGAAAATGGTACACTCATACATTGCAGGTGGGGTTGCAAATTGGTGCAGTCACTCTGGAAAGCAGTATGGAGATTCCTTAGAAAACTCAGAATGGAACCACCATTTGACCCAGCTATCCCTCTCCTTGGCCTATACCCAAGGGACTTAAAATCTGCATACTACAGTGATGCAGCCACCTCAATGTTCATAGCTGCTCAATTCACAATAGCTAGATTATGGAACCAACCTAGATGCCCTTCAATAGAGGAATGGATAAAGAAACTATGGTATATATACACAATGGAATATTATTCAACCATAAAGAATAATAAAATTATGACATTTGCAGGTAAATGGATGGAATTGGAGAAGATCATGTTAAGTGAAATAAGCCAATCCCTAAAAACCAAAGGTCAAATGATCTCTCTTATAAGTAGTTGATGACACATAGCAGGGGTGGGGGGAGGCTCGGGAAGAATGGAGAAGGGATTGATGGTATAGAATAAAATGAGGGGTGGGGAGGGGGCAGGGAAGGAAAGATAATAGAATGAGACAAACATCTATACCATCTGTATATGTATAAATATGCAAATTGTATGATTCTACTTTGTGTGCAAACAGAAAAATGATAGTTGTACTCCATTTGTGTACAATGATCTAAAATTAAGACATTAAGTAATTAATTAAAAAATATAAAATAAAAAAAGAAAATGATAACTTCACGATAAAAAAAAAGACCCAGGGAGACAATATAAAGAACTCAAAAAGCTTAACACTAGCTGGGCGAGGTGGCACATGCCTGTAATTCCAATGGTTTGGGAGACTGAGGCAAGAGAATCATGAGTTCAAAGCCAGCCTCAGCCACAGCAAGGTGCTAAGTAACTCAGTGAGACTCTGTCTCTAAATAAAGTGCAAAACAGGGCTTGGAGATGTGGCTTAACGGTTGAGTGCCCCTGAGTTAAATCCCCTATTACCCACCCCCCCCCCAAAACTTAACACCAAAAAAAAAAAAATAACGCAATCAATAAATGAACGGATACCTTATAGAAGAAATACAATCTATCAACAAATATATGAATAAATGTTCAACATCTCTAGCAGATAGAGAAATACTAATTAAAAGTACACTGAGATTTCATATCACTCCAGTCAGAATAGCAATTATCAAGAGTAAAAATAACAATAAATGTTGGTGAGGATGTGGCAAAAAAAAAGGTACACTTACACATTACTGGTGGGACTATAAATTGGTGCAACCACTCTGGAAAGCAGTATGGAGATTCCTTAGAAAACTCAGAATGGAACCACCATTTGAACCAGCTATCCCACTCCTCAGTTTACACCCAAAGGACTTCAAATCAACATACTACAGCCCCATCAATGTTTATAGCAGCTCAGTTCACAATAGTCAAGTTAGGGATCCAACCTAGATGCCCTTCAACAAATAAATGGATAAAGAACATGTGGTGTACATATGCAATGGAACATTACTCAGCCATAAAGAAGAATGAAATAATGACATTTGCTGGTAAATGGGTGGAACTAGAGATTATCATGCTAAGTGAAATAAACCAATCCCCCAAAAACAAAGATCACATGTTCTCTTGGATATGTGGATGTTAACACACAGTAAGGGGGGAGAGTAGGGAAAATTAAAAGTACTTTGGACTAGACAAGGGGGGATAAAGGGAAAGGAAGAGAGATGGGAATGGGAACGATAGAATGAATTGGACATAACTTTTCTATATTCATATATGAATACACAACCAGTGAAATTCCACATGATGTACAACCACAAGATTGGAAAGTCACGCTCCACAAATGCATAATATGTCAAAATATATATGCTGTCATGTAATACTAAAAAGAACAAATTTTTAAAAATTCTTCAAATGCCCAGGGAGAAATTCATGCATCTCCAGTGCCTGGACATATTTACTTCTCTGAGGAGATGATCTGCTTCCTCTTTAGGAAGAGGCAAATTACCTGACTTTTGTGCTTTTCTTTCTGTGATCAGCAGCCAAAGACATCTGGTAATTCAACAAAATGACCCACAGGTCTTAGATTTTTATTAATATCTGAACTTCAAATCATAAGCGGACTCTATGACCTGCATATTCCCTCATTCCAAGTTGGCCTGCCATTGACACAATGGTCAATACTTGTTTGGCTTTTATTAGGGCAAACTTTTCCAATTTGATCCATTTTTATAACCTTCATAAACTTAACATGAAAGAAAAGGGGGAATAAACATAACAACAGGCTTGGACCTTGGTCTTTCTCTTCTGTTTTCAGAACACGTCCAGTATCTCTGCCTTTTGAATTTTCTAGGTTGTCAAGCAAATTCTGGTGGCTGATCTCAAATCTCAAACTAATGCTATCCCCAGAAGTGATCACCTAATCCTGAAATTCCCTTCTTCTTACTTCACTTGATTCTAAGAATTCAAAAACATATGCACATTAAAGTGGCGCGTTAACCTGAGCCGAACGCTGTGTGTCGGGTACTTCTGATGCGGGGGTAGGCGGAACAATGCCCAGTTCGATCTCCCAGAACCTGGGCAAATGGAGCACTTCATGGCAACGGGGATTAGGCTGCCGTAATGTTACGACTGCTAACCAACCAAACTTAAAATAAGGAGATTTCCTGGATTATCTGGGCTAGCCCCGGGTCATCACGAGGGTCCTTATAGGGGAAGAGGGAAGCAGAGAGGTCAGAGAGTGGCGACTGAGGTAACAAGCCTCCGCCAAACCTCTCCACACAAATACAAGGACCTTCCCAGAAATTCAAACAAAAACAAAAACACCGCACTCCCACTTACTCCTGAATTCTGACCCAGAGACCCCGTTCGCTGCCCCCTCCTTCCCCAGCTTCTCCACTTTAAATGGAGCCTGGGCGAGCGCCGAGCCCATCCCAAAGCGCGCTCGGCTTTCATCTCTTCGCAAGCCAGAGTACTGACCTCCAAAGGGCCGGAGACTGAAGCCAGGACTGCCCCGGGCCGAACCGAGGGACCCAGAGCCCAGTCCTTCGCGCGGGTCTCTTGCCCGATCGACGCTCACCAGACCCTGTGCACCTACAGCCTCTACAGGCGACCGCAGGGCTGAGCTCGCTTCCAGCACGACTTTGTGCTGGTGCCTGAGCGCGGCTCCCCGGCCTAGCCGTAGCTAGGGACGCCAGGCGTTGCCAGGCGTTGGCCTCGGGTGTCCGCCCCGGCCACGCCCCTTTTGTCCCCGACTCAGGGATTACCCGGCCCCTGCGGCTGGGCGGAGCTGGACCCACTGGAAGTCACTGTCCCTCCCTCTTTCATCAGCCGCGCGGTCTGTTCTGGGGCCAGAGCTACCCCAGGCCGAGGCGGAGGGGCCTGCAGCCCACTCAGAATCCCCGGAGGATCGTGGACCGACGTACTAGGCACCTGGTATCCTGATGAGGTTCAGGAAGAGTGGTAGAGGGAATGCGGAGTCTGGGTGTGGTTGCTCTGAAACCCGTGAAAGAGCGGAACTGGCAAAGGGCTGAGGGATGTGGACTCCAGGAGGAAGGGAGTGAGGCTTCGCATGTATGCAAACTTTTCCTTAAAAAGTGTATTCGGGCTGGGGTTGTGGCTCAGTGGCAAAGTGCTTGCCTAGCACTTACGAGGCACTGGGTTCAATTCTCAGCATCGCATATAAATAAAAGGTCCAGTGCCAACCCAAATAAAGTGTATTCACAGTGAAAGAATGCGTCTTGACTTTTTCCTTAATGTATTCACTTTCACCCTCTGGCAGTGGGACGACAGGGTGGAGGGGAGAGAGGAAGACATTTCTGGAAACAAAACAGCAGCTTCTTCAAAATTGCGACTTGAAAGTATTATCTAATTTAAAGTTTATACAAATTCTTTCCTGTTAAACTCATAGTGTTTTGGAAATATGACAGCCTAAATGGTTTAAAATGTTTTCTCTTAAATTGAGTCTACTTTCCCCTACATTTTTAAGCATCAAAAAATGTAATATTATTCTAGAATTTTGGCGACTTTTTCTAATTATTCTTTAATTACACGACTGGTTTATGTGGTCATTAGTTAATGCTGCCAACAATTTTAGTGTCATTTTCTCTTTTTTTTTTTCCTGCCTTATTCTACCCATAGCCCTAAATGTGAAGACATTTACTGACAGTTTTAGGTGTACTGTAGAAACATTCACATTGCAAGTCAGTTTGAGTGTATTTGATTTGAAAGAGCCAAGGCCAAGTCACTCATATTCAGGGGATGCTCACAATTCATTGTAAGTGATGGATAATGCTACATATTATATCAAAGGGAAAGTCCTGCCTCCATCAGTACCCCACACCAACTCATTGAGTGTACACTCTAATAGCAAAACTAAAATTTGCATGTTAATTCTTGAGTTAAATTCCAAATTAAAAGTGACTATTTCATGGGGGGAAAGTGTATATGAGTGGCCAAGTAATGAGTTATCTTGTTTGGCACCGTTCCAATTTAAAAAATAAACAGCACGCAGAAGGAATGTTACCTCTTATTTTGTACAGACAAGGGAGGTGGAGTAGTAGAGGATATAATTTGTGTGTCCTTTTTGAAGGATGATTTAGAATCATGGGTACAATCCCTCCCTACTTCCATCCCCTGTGCTGGGGATCAAATCCAGGGTCTCAAACATTCTAGTCATGTTCTCTACCACTGAACTACATACTGAGCAAATTTTTCATTCTTTTTGATACAGCAATCCCAGTAGTAAGATTTTTAAACATTAACCACAGCAGTTATTGAAAATATTACTAAAAAGTATAATTGAATGATATAATTTAGGTTCAATTTTCTTTATAAGGGACAACCTGAATGTACATCAGTAGCCCAAACTGTCCACTATATTAAGGAACGTCTCAACAGAACAGTATACAGTTGTTTAAAAGCAAATAGAACCAAGCGGGATGGTGCACACCTTTAATTCCAGTGATTTGGGAAGCTGACGCAGGAGGACCAAATTCCAGGCCAGCCTAAGCAACTTAGTGAGAACTTGTCTCAAATTAAAAAGGGCTGGAGGAATGTACCTCAGTGGTAAAAGACCTGGGTCCAAACCCCAATACCCCCACCCCCCCAACGCGTGCACACACACACACACAAAAGGGGGCAAGGGGACTGGAGATATAGGTAGGCTTTAAACCAACCAGCATGATTCCAGGACTGCTCCTAACCACTATGAAAGACCACCTCAGCCCAGCAGAGACACAGGTCACAGGAGCAGACGAAGGGTGATCATTGGCGCCCTGACCATCCTGGGTTTGGTAGCAGACATACATATACCAAGCTTAGATGTGCTCGGGGCCTCCTTCTAGGACATCAAACTTGATAAGTTTTCCTCTGGTCCACAGGGCTCAGAGTAGGTCTAGCCCACCCAGCCTCTGACAAGTTCAGGGAGTGAGCTGACCTAATACTGCCATGGCAGGATAGATTCACAGAAATAAGTGACAGGATCCAAAGCCCAGGAGAACTCCCCATCTATGGATCACCCATTTGATTCTCTGCTGGAGACTATCCTCCCTGAATCCACTGGATTGTAATGTGTGTGTGGGGGGGGGCAGTGTTCAAAATTAAGTGTACACCAGTAAGCCCTTCTTAAGAGATGCAGAATTCTTGAATGCGGCCCTGAGGTCCAGGGTGCGGCTCAGGAATGTGCACTCTTAAATCTGACTCCCGAGATGGGAAACCCACAGAAAACAACTCCAAATAGCCCTGAGTAGTCTCTGCTTATAAATATGAGGGCTGGCTTGCTTCCCGCAGCACACGTAGATCTTGGCTCAAATAATATCTATCCAGAAAAACTTTTCAGGAGTGGGGGGCTGACACCATTACTACCTGTACATTAGTATCAGCTACCAGGTTTGCTGCTGCTTCCTCCAGACACTATATAATTCATTTTCCTATTTCTCTGCCTCACTAGGTGATAAGGTCCACAGCAATTGTTCCTTTGCCTGTTTTATTCACAAGCATCTCCAGTGTGCAAGACAGTGCCTTGCCCAGTGATGGTAGTTCAAGATATTCCAGGAGTGAATTTTTTCAGTAACTCACGAATCTCACTGAATTCTAAGACAGCCACAGTATGGCAAATTTCCATTTCATTCATTCATTTTCCAATCAAAATATAGTTTGTTTTTCTGTGTTGGGAAAATCACATGAGCCAACGCTTCCCAAACTTGCCAGGATGATGGAAATGGTCAGTTTTGCTCACTGTGCTGTCCAGTTTGATAGTCATTACTCACAGCTACTGAGAACTTGAAATGTGGCCAGGGAACTGAGGAACTTAATTTCTTATTGTGTTTTTAATAATTTTGTAACTTAAAATTTAAGTGGTCATAAAAATTATAGGGAATACAAGGAATGGGTATTAGAAAACAACTGCTTTGTACTCCAAGATTTGTAAATATGGGCAGTCCATCCTCAAATAAAGTAAACAAGGTAGTGCAGGGGGACTGAATATCATAAATATGTAGGGAAGATCAGTGTAGCAGGAGAGCGAGAGAAAGGAAGGATAATAAAGGGGAAGAATATGGAATGAATTCTAACAAAATCATGTTATGTGCATATAAAAATGTGCCAAAGAAAATTTCACCTTTATGTATATGTAGAAAGTACCAATCAAAAATTATATAAAGGAGGTACACATAATTATAAATACTATATATAATGCTCTAGTAAAAAATAAATTTTAAAAAGTAATCCATCTCAGCCGGGCACGGTGACACACACTGTAATCCTAGCACCTCAGGAGGCCGAGGCCAGAGGATCACGAGTTCAAAGCCAGCCTCAGCAAAAGCGAGGCACTAAGCAACTTGATGAGACCCTGTCTCTAAATACAAAATAGGGCTAGGGATGTGGTCAAGTGCCTGAGTTCAATCCCCGGCACCCCTCCCCTCCCCACGAAAAAGCAATCCACTTCACCCCTCAAAATGAGATGCTCTGAGCCATAAACTATCGTGTCCCCTTGACCCAGTCAACCCATGTCCATCTCACCCATGCAGATGTCCACACCCTGACAAGATCAGATGGAATGTGAAGACACCAACTATGGATGAACAACTGTCCCAGTGCTCCTCCTAGACTGTGGACTTTTTGTTGTTTACCTCTATAACCTCAGCTCCCAGGACTGGTCTAGATACAAAGGAAGCACATGTCAAATACCTGTGAAGGGAACACACTGACTCAGGGAGGCAATCATTTCACAGGTCCCTCTGCAGCAGTTCTAGTTCCATGGAATTTCTGGTTTTAAGTTACTCCTTCACATTGGTCTGGGAAAGTGAGATGGCATGTGTGTCCTGCATCCAATACTAACCCTTTCCCTTCAACCATCTCTTATGTTTTTTCATTCATGGCAACATTCAAGATGCTGATTTAAAAATTCGCTGTACTTACTTCCTCCACTTAAATGAACTCAGACTTCCTTCACTCATTTAATCGACACAAGGGCAATTGGTACCTGTGTGTTTGGGTGGTTAACATGACACTGTGCCTCTGTAACAACATTTAGGAAGGATGAGTCTATCGCCCTTTCCCAGTCTTGGCATTTTGTCATTGCTCTCAGTGTATAATTTTCAGCCATTTAGTGAACTAGAAATTTCACCTCAACCCTTTCTCACAAAGGAGGAATCTCAGCCTTTGCCTATGGGTTTTCTGTGACATAAAATAAGACGTAATTGATCACTGGAGGCACAACCACATTCACTGCATTGGTGAGGTTTCTCTCCTGCGTGAATCCCATGCTGTCCCCTGAGGGTGCACATCTGGCCACTGGCTGTCCCACAAGGACCAGGTTCCTGTTAGCAAGGAGCCCACTGATGTTCACTGCTGTCTGAGGGGCCTGAGAAGGCACCTGAGTAGTCAGCGTGTTAACAGGGTTTTTTTCCGGGTGGGCATCACAGGTATGGAATGAGCTGTTTCCCTCTGCAGGATTTTCCACCTTGCCTGAATCTCCCTGTTTTCCCCTTGTGTGTATTCTCTTGTGCTTAACCAGACAAGACATGTATGCAAAAGCCTTCCCACACTCGCTGCAGCCATAGGGCCTCTCCCCTGTGTGAGTTCTTTGATGGACAATGAGCTTTTGCCTTGTGGTGAAGGCTTTCCCACACTCGCTGCATTCAAAGGGCTTCTCTCCCGTGTGAATTCTCTGATGCTTGATGAGCCCCGACCTCTGCGAACAGGACTTTCCACATTCACTGCACACGAAGGGAGTCTTCCCTGTGTGAAATCGCTGATGAGCTATGAGGCAGGTCTTCTGAATGAAGCCTTTCCCACATTCGCTGCATGAGTAAGGCTTCTCACCCGTGTGAATCCGCTGATGAACAATGAGGTTTCCTTTCTGGATGAAGCCCTTTCCACATTCACTGCATATATAGGGCTTCTCTCCAGTATGAGTCTTCTGGTGTATGTTGAGCCGTGATTTCTTGAGAAAGGCTTTGTCACACTCAGTGCATCTATAAGGCTTTTCACCTGTGTGGGTTCTGTGGTGTTCAGTGAGCATGAACTTCCTGGAGAAGGCTTTCCCACACAGATGACATCTATGGGGCTTCTCTCCAGTGTGGATGATCTGGTGATCAGTCAACCAAGACTTCTTGATGAAGGCTTTCCCACATTCACTGCATACATGAGGTTTCTCTACTTTTTGAGTTTTCTGAGGCTTGGGACAAGTGACCTGAGTTTTAGTGCTGATGAGTTTTCCACTTGCAGGGAATTTAATTTCAGTATGAAACTGTTCACAAGTAACATGGAGAAAGGATTCCCCATTTCTAGAAATCTCAGCAGAGTTCTTTATTTCACAGTGTCTGCTCTGGTCAATCAAAGGTAAGTTTGGTTTCATACTTTTTTCATGTAAGTTAAATATACCAAGGTTTTGCCTTAATAGAAACTGAGCTCCGTGCTCATGAACAGAATTTTCAAAGGCATTGTGTTCATTCCACCATACCGTCCTGTTCACCTTGCTTTCATTCTGTGAGAGTTTTGGCAGATGATCATCAATTTTCCAAACTTCTACGAAAGAAAAGAACAGTGAGTTTTCTATCACCTTGATCTGGAATGAAAGTATTTTAAAAAATACCTCAGTGTGAGGTTTCTCTTTAATGACTAGACTATCAAAAGAGTGTAAACACAACTTGGTTGCTTGGGTACTGGGAGAAAACAATTACACGAGCAAACCAAAAGTTAATGATGGACACAAGGTTAGATAATTCATAAAAAAATACAGATGTGGATGCTTTCTAAACAAGGTCTTTCAAAACACGGAGAGACTATTAAATATAAGCAATTGACTGTGAGTAGAGACCAGAGGTTGGAGAATCACCTCACTGGAGGCAGAGACCCATCCATTCCACAGATCCTGCTGAACGACCACCGTGTGCCAGGCTCAGTGCCAATGCTGGGGGTTCACAACACATTCCTGTGTCCATAGACCCTGCACCAATGTTGGGCAAAATACTTAAAATAGCGAAGACATGGGAGCAGCTACAGACTGTACAAGGTGTTGGAAGGAGCAGTGCAGATGGAGAGAAGTCCAAGTTATCAGATAAGACAGAGCTCATGGTGGAATCACTGCTGCAGTGGGCAGTAAAGAAAAGCAGGAATCAGGGAATATTCTCTGGTTTGAAGCCCCAAGTAGTAGTGCCTTTTAAACAGAGAAATCACTGAAGCACAGAATGGGGGAGGTGGAACTGCAGCATGTGAACTTGAATGGTCACTTCACGCCCAAGCATAGACATGGGGAATCTGAAGGATCTATAAACTTTGGGAAAAGTCTTGACTGGAGAGATAGATTTGGAAAACTGTAGTAAATAAACAGAACAGAACAAGATCACCTTCAGAGAACATATAAATTCAAAGATGATGAAGACACAGGGCTAGGCTACAGCCATTCTACATTTAGAGTTTAGAAACTAGGAAAAGTGCCCTGGAGGAAAACAGGCTGCTCATCATGACAGGAAACAGGGGACACTGGTGACTGAACAAGCAGCACAGGGGCAAGTCAGACCCTTCCATACTTGTGCTATTACTGGGACAGATCCTGGGGTGCTGACCCTAATACTCGCCTTCTTCCTCCCAGTACCACCCTCAAACCAGCTTTCTCAAAGTGCTGTCTACATTCACTGGAAACTTCCTCTGGCTGACACCCTGGTCTGTTTGCACAGAAACAGGGCAGCAGTGGCCCTTAGGGAACATCACAAAGGGACAGTGAAGCAGGCGGCACTAACAGGATTTGCTGCCCTCTCTTCATGCAGCTCCTGGTTAGGTGGAGTCCTCCTGCTTCAGCTTCCCTGAGCCCTCAACCTGCCACTAATGCAGCATTATCCCATAACTCTGCACTGATGTTGGCTGGCTCCAGTCAAAGTGAATAGACTGCCTCTTTCTGAATCATGGTCATGGCAGCTGTCCATCAACTTGACCTGACACAGGACAGGATTCTTAACCTGAGAAGAAACAGGGAGCTAGAAAAATGTAGAACAGGAAACCTACAGTCCACAACTCCAACAATTACAACTGTACAGTCTGCAACAGTCAGCCTGGCAATAAAGGTTACACTGCTGTGAAAATGGACCCACAGCCGGGCGCGGTGGTGCACGCCTGTAATCCCAGCACTTGGGAGGCTGAGACAGGAGGATCGTGAGTTCAAAGCCAGCTTCAGCAACTTAGTGAGGCCCTAAGCAACTCAGTGAGACCCTGTCTCTAAACAAAATAGGGCTGGGGATGTGGCTCAGTGGTCAAGTGTCCCTGGGTTCAATCCCCAGTACCAAAAAAAAAAAAAAAAAAAGAAAAAGAAAATACACCCACAGTTCCATTGCCAGAAGGACACCAGAGAACGTCCAGCCTGGCCTCTTGTGCTCTCTCAGCCCACTTTACTAGGCACTCATCTCATTTCTTTTTATTTTCTGGTCCTGAGGAGGAAACCCAGGGGTGCGCTATCAAAGCTACATCCCCAACCCTTTTTATTTTGAGACAGAGTCTCACTAGGTTATCCAGGCTGGCCTCCCACTTGGGATGCTCCTTCCTCCACCTCCTGAGCAGCTGAAATTATAGGCCTGTGCCACCACACCTGGCTTCACCTAACTTCTAACGGCCCTAGGCTCTTCTTTTTCTTATGGCTTTCCTTCTCCCTTGGGAAGATTTCATAAGTAGAAAATTCCTTCTCCAGAACCGTCTTCTCCCTGAACAACTTGGGTACAATCAAATGCAGCAGAGGGCTCCACGTGGACACTATCAAACATGTCTACCTAAATCTCCTAAATTCCCCAACCCAAATCTCCTCCTCCTCATGTCATCTGCACCACAGTAAACAGGTGCTCCCCTTTTCTTGTTCTTCATGCCCAACCTGGCCAGCACCATTCTTCCTCTCTTTTATTCCCTCACCCTAAGATTCAGGTAGATGGCTCAGTGGTGACTCCACCTGCCTCTGTAAGCAGACACATATCTGATCAGCACCCACTCCTCCTCCAAGTCAGCAGCCTGCTAACTTCTACCTCTCTTGGCTCAACAATGCCTCATCCAAGACTTGATCCCCTTCCTAAAAGAGCAGCCCAGCAATACATGTTCTGTCCCTAGCTCTGCCTTATTTTATCTCTCCACTTCCTATAACAAAAGTGGTTCATCTACTGTTTGTTTTTCTTGCTGCTGTTATCCCTAGCATACACTGAGCTACCAAAAGATAATTTTTAAAGGAGGGAATCAAGAAAGTAATCATGCATGAAACATACTGGGGAGAATTTAGAACATGGGAGTCTATAATACCATATCAAAAAGATGACTGAAAGAAGAACTTCAATGTCCTGTGACAGGTGACATGTTTAATGAGAACTTGGTGTCATCAGAATTAAGATGGGGAAGAAAACAAAAGCAAATATGATGATAAAACCCAAAGTGAATGAGATGCAAGCTCAGAATTGGTGAAAATACAAAGGAATCACACTGAAGCTGCTAAGTTAGCACATGGTTCAGGCTGGACCTGTAAGTGAGGCTTGTGAAAAATATCTTTTCTAGCTGGACCCATAGCCCACACCAGAGATCCTAGCTACTGGGGAGGCTGAGGTAAGAGGATCATAAGTTCACAGCCAGTCTGAGCAACATAGCAAGACCCTGCCTCAAAAATAAAAATCAAAAGGGCTGGGATGTGGCTCAGTGGTAAAGCACCCCTGGTCCCCATTACCAAAAAAAGAAAGAAAAAGATCTTTTTGAGTTACAAATTCCCCATGAACAGCAAAGACATTTCATTAAAGAACTGCAGGTAGAGGACATGTGAGGTAATGTCTGGAAGACTGGAAATTAAGATGCATAAAGTAAAGGAAAAGCTAAACTCAAAAGGGTTTTCTTGGATATAAGATGATTCTCACTCTGCAGACAGTAGGAACTCTAGGAAGACTTGAGATCCAGATCAGGAAATCACAGAAAACTGGAAGTCTGTGCTAGATGACAGCAGGGGACATCAGCTTGGAGTCTGCTCTGGGAACAAAAGGATCTTAACTCATTACAGTGAAGGAGATTTTAAAGGGTGAGAACAGATAGGAAAATGGAAAACAGAGCATCCCAAGAACCTCCCAGTGAGGAGAGGCTCAGGGCCAAGGCATGCTGAGTGACAGGCCTCCTGGGTCAGCACCCCCATGGGGCGGGAGGCCCACCAGTCAGAAAGCAGGTGCAATTTCATAGCACAGGAGCTGGAAGGGTATGAAGATGGGAATATTAGGGACTTTTAGGAAGAAAATTATGGCAACAAACTTCAGGATGTTAGCTAATAAGGAGCGATCAGATTTCAGAGGAGGCAAAGAGTATGATTTTTTCTAAATCCCTCCAAAGAGAAACATCTGCCTCAAGAGGCAGATGTGGGAGATGCTGCTTAACCTATCTTCCTGTGCTGGCTCTCCCACTTACCTGGACCCTTTGCACCATGGATTTCATCTTTTACTGTCCATGGTCCTCCTCGTAGCAACTTGGAGAGGGCATCTGGTATGCTGGCTTGACACCCTGTTTGTGGGAAATGACAGTCTTAGGCTCATCAAATTGGGCTGTGATCTGGCAACAGGGGACAATGTTCTATTTTAGGAAGGAGGTAGTTTACATCTGCAAAGCAAAGCCTTCACTCTCAGAAGGAGCACAATACACCCTCTTATCTGGGTTCAGAGAGGGACTAAGAGTCCACCCTTGAGACACCACAGGCCCTCCAAGGCTTTCATACCGGCACCCTCTGAGCTGCAAGGGCAGTCATCCTCACCCACTGACACCAGGTTGCTGTAGTTCTCCAACATCACATCCTGGTACAGGTTCTTCTGAGCAGGGCCCAGGAGCTGCCACTCCTCCCATGTGAAGACCACAGCCACATCCTCCAGTGTCAGCAACTCCTGTTAATGAATCGACTTCCTTGTGATAATATGGAATGTTAGTTTTTCTGCTCACTTCTACTTCATAGGCTGCATCTATCCACCTAGTTGTTGGTGATATTTAATACACTGTAGGATAAAATGCTAGAATCTATAATTAATCTATAATTATACATCCAGTCATCATCTTTTCATCCAGTGGGAAGTTTCTATAATGCATAGCAGTTAAATCTTCTTGCTAACCTAGAAACATTACCTTTATATACTACATATATACAATCATGGATAGTAACAACTGGATTATGTTCTTAAGAACTGAGTCCTTAGGCAATTTCATCTTTGTGCAAACATCACTGAGCATTCTTATACAACCTAAGACAGCCACAACAACACAGGCAATATAATCTTATGGGGCCGGTGGTACATGCAGCCCATCATTGACCTAAATGTCATTATATAGGCATGACTGGGCCTCCCATACTTCTGAAGATTGAACCCAGGGGTGCTTAACCACAGAACCATATTTCCAGTCCTTTTTGGATTTTGAGAAAAAGATCCCCTAAGTTGCTTAGGTCCCTGCTAAGTTGCTGAGGCCGGCCTAGAGCCTGCAATCATCCTTCCTGTCTCCCAAATTGCTGGGATTAGAGGCGTGCATCACCATACCCTTATACAATCTTATAACCCTTATACAAGCTTATTCATGCTTTTATGGAAGCTTCATTACCTAGGCATTAAAATGACTGGTTGCTGGTGACCAAGTCGGTCACCAGCACTCCACTCCTCAGGGAAGATGGGATGAGGGGTGGAGCTGAAGGTTCCCTCCATTCACTGGCTGGTTCCCTAGGTAACCAGCCCCTCCTTAGGAGTTTTCCAAGTCACCTCATTAACATAAACTCAGGTTATAAATAACAGACACCTGTCATCTCCAGAGCTGTTCCAAGAGCCAACGACAAATAAATATAACAAAAGAGACTTCTGTTGTTCTCATCCTTAAGGAAATTACAATGGTTTTAGGATCTGTGGCCAGAAGTCAAAGTCAGAAATTAAAATATATATATTTTTATCACAGTGTGATAGTGACAGTGGCTTTGAGCTAATGCTTTTAAACATTATGCTACAATGCCCATAAAATGGGATGGCCAGTCACTGAACAGCAGTGAGAAATATCCATTAAAACATAGAATGAGCACTTTCACGGACTGACCTGTCTGTAGCCACCTTCAGAAACACTGACATACTTTTACCAAACGGCACCAGGGATGTGCTCAGCCTGCAAAAACAGTCACCTAAATGTCCAACAGTAAAACAGCTAAATCATGGCACACAGAGCACATGGAGGACAGTGCATCCAGTCAAAAAGGTGTTTAGGCTGGCATGTACTGACACATAAAAGGCAAAAACAGTAAATATCAGCAGCATGATTCCTTTTAAAATGACAGAAGCAGTGATAAGAAACCACGTCTACAATGAGAACAGTCTGGAGGATGCAGATTAAAACGAGACCCAGTTCCTTCTGGAGAAGATCAGAGTGTACTGCTCTGGCAGTACAGAAAATGACCTGTTTTCTACTCAAAATCAGTGTATGCTATGCAAATTAAAATGATTCTCTTGTGATGACTGTCAGAGATAACAAACGCAAGCTGAGAGCTCATGTAACATACAAGACCCTCCAGTCATATGAGATGTCCCACAATTATTAATTTGGTGTGCATCCTATGAACACTATTTCCTTTATACTCCTTTGCCTAATGTTGAATTGAAAGGCTAAATGTAAGCCAGGGGTGGGAGCACACCTGCAGTCCCAGCTACTTGAGAGGCTGAGGTAGAAGGATCACTTAACCCCAGGAGTTTGATGTCACTGTGGGCAACATATTGAGATTGCCATCTCAAAAAACAAGGAAGTTGGGCACAGTGAACACACACCTTAATCCCATTGACTTGGGAGGCTGAGGCAGGAGGGTTGCAAGCTCAAGACAATTCTCAGAAATTTGGTGCGATCCCATCTCAAAAAATAAAAAGGGCTTTGCAGTGTAGCTCAATGGTGGAGCACTCCTGGGCTCAATTACCAGTACTACATACACACAACTGAAAATAATGATGATGATGATGATGATGATGATGATGATGATGATATTCCTTTCTAGATCCTAATTTATACTTTTCAGATTAACTGAGTTGACTTTTTTACAAACCTCTACATATCCATTAGTAAACAAAGGACAAGAAAGATGAGAACAAACCAAGTCAGTAACCTGGGACTGGATCATTTTCTTCTGTTCTCAGAAAAGGCTGGCCACTGGAATGCTCTGCCTTGGTGTCTTCTGGACCCGCTCTAAATGCTTATTCAGAAAACTCAGTCTTCATTCAAAGGTATCCCCAGAAATGCTAAACGCTGCAATCTTGTAACTTCCTCCTTCATGTAATCGCTTTGGTTCTAAGGAGTCAGGACCTGTGGTTTGAAGAGAAAATTCCATTTGATGGAATATTTCCTCTGGGTCTGGTACTGTCACTGCCCCAGGCACTCATCTTAGCAACATGCTCCTATATTGCTAGCTGTCCCTGTATCTGATTTTGTATATCTGGCCAATGAAGCCTCAGATTCTGAATGTGGTAGAGTTATGCCTTTATTCTGTGAGATTTAAGTAGGATGACTGCGAAAGTAGGTGGGAAATGAGCCCCATCACAGCACCTGGTCTCAGGAGCAGGTGAGTTCAGATAGCCCAGCTATCCACTGCAACTGGGAGAGAAGGTTGAAATCCAGCTTAGGACACACAAAACACCATTCTGTCAACCTCGATGGGAGAGGCAAACCAATAATGCTTTCAGAAAATAATTTAGGAGGCTCTATCAAGGTCAATAGAGTATGGAAAAAATATTTTAAACAGGCCACATAAAACAAATGATACTTTGCTAGAAGAACTGCAAATGGCACAACCACTTTGGAAAAGTTTGGCATCACTACTTAGATCTAAGTCATACACACCCTACAGAACAGCAAAACTCCTTCTGAGGTATACACCTTTAGGTACCTACTGCCCACCTCTCCCTAAACAAGGGCACATTTGAATCAGAAAATATTTACAAATATTTTCGTAGCAGTATTCTGCATAATAATCCAAACTGCGAGCAATACAAATATAACTAGTAATAGGAAAAACTTTATTCATTAGCAGACCAAGACAGAAAAACTACAACCTTTGGTTCAGTCTGAGAGAATAGTTTTTTTTTACATTTTTACTTATTTTTTAATTGGTTCTTTTTAGTTATACATGACAGTAGAATCCATTTTGAAATAACTGTAAAAGCATAGAATATATTTTGCTCTAATTCAGTCTCCAGTACCTTTCTTTCCCCTTCCCACCCTGCACCCCATGTGGTTTTTACATTTTTAAAAATTTTAAAAACAAAAAAGCATATGCAAATGATCTTATGTAAACTGCAAGTCCCAGAATGTTAACTGTAAGTTTGTCTTTCTCTCACCACAGAACAAGAAAAACAGAGGGATGGGCAACCACATGAGACTCTCACCAATACTGAGAAAAAGCCTACTGCACACACACAAAAATACACACTACACCACTGATACACAGTTCAAAGTATGTAATACTAAATTATAATGATGGGGAATTGTTAATTGTATTCTAATTTACAAATTATTAAGGAAAGCTGAGAAGGGTTCCCTACAGTAATTACCCATGGAGAAGGGTGGGAAAAGGCCCATGGAACACCACTGAGGTTCTGGCAATGATCTGTTTCTTCATGTGGACAATGACAGCTTACACATGTATGCTTTTGTGATCATTAAATTTTACATTTTTAAAATACAAATTTACAAAAAAATAAGCTCAACAATACCAAAAGCTTGCCTGAAAAGACCATAAAATACATAAATTTGCAAAGAGACCAAAAGAGAAAGAGAAATGGTGCAAACAACAAAATATAAGGAATAAATGGGAGACATAACTCAGGTTGCTTTTGTCTTGAAAGAATACTACCAACATTTCTATGTCAATCCTGAACTCAGGGGCACTCGGCCACTGAACCACATCCCAGCCCTATTTTGTATTTTATTTAGAGCCAGGGTCTGAGTTGCTTAGGGCCTCGCTAAGTTGCTGAGGCTGGCTTTGAACTCGCGATCCTCCTGCCTTAGCCTCCCAAGTGCTGGGATTACAGGCGTGCGCCACCGCGCCCGGCTGAAATCCTGAATTCTTGATTCCAGGATCCTACCTTCAGGGACAATGTTAACTCCAGACAATAAAGCAAGTGAATTTTATGAGTAGGCAACAAAAAAAGAATGTGCTTTACCACCCTATGTTTCCCACTCTGTCCTGGAGAGTTGAGTGAAACAATGCAACATAAAAATAAATTATAAACACAACAAAGTGGGAAAAAAATGAGTTATTTTCAGTCATCGTCATCACCAATATGAATAGGAACGGGAACTACCATGACCCGGTAAGACCGAGCGAGAGTTACTAATAAACTGCGACCAGATCACCTGGCCAGGTCACTAACAGACAAGGTGCTGTCAGCGAAGTAGGAGAGTGACTGTCAGGCAGGAGGACAGCTACTGTACATCAGAATGCGAGCACTGAACTTGGCAAACATTTTCTGCAAAGGAACAAACGTTGCATTGCACGTATTGCGCTCCGCAGGCCTCTGGCCTCCACCACAGCCACTGGACTCTAACCCTGAGCTCCGAAGCGGCGGGACCGGCGGGACCTGCACGACTCCGCGGTCCGCGGAGAGCTGCCGCAGGACTCGCCGCCGCCGATGCCGGCTTTCCAACCGCGCCGGGCTGCAGCCGAGGTGACAGTCTCACCCCGAGCCCCGGGCAGGGCTCCCGGGCCGCCACACCCCTGAAAACCCGCAGCCCCGACCGCCGGCGCCCTCCCGCCTCGAGGCCACCGCGGCACCGCAGCAGAAAAGGCACCGCAGCAGAAGGGCTCCGCGCAGCACCTGAAATCCCTACAGCGCCGCACCGACACGGGACCGGGACCCGGAGCGGCGGGTCACAGCCCCAACGGCCCGCGCCAACGCCTCCATCTCGCCGGCCTCCCACAAGAATCGGCTCCGCAGGCCGCCCTTACCCCGCAAACGTCAGGCCTCCAGGGGTACAAGACTTCCAGGGACAAAACCCCACACCGACCTGACTTTCTAGAGCCCTACACCTCCACAAGGTTGCACTTCCGCGACCGGATTCTACTTCAGGACCCCCAGCCCACTTTCCCTCCGCCTACGGCGGCCGAGGCGGGTGTAAAGTCTTCAAGGGCACACCAACAGAACGGACATCCGGCCTTTCGCAGTAGGTAACATGGCCGCGCCCAGACGGCTGTGGGCTCGCGGGGGCAGCCATGTTTGAATACTGACGTACAGGGGGCCCCGACCTCGCTGGGAGTAGGCGCTCTGAACCACCTGGAAAATGAGAAACCGCGAAATTGCCTCATTACCTGGCACTTGGATACTTTCAGAAAATGTGTAGAATGAAAATAGGTGAATATACAGAGACTTGAGCTTCACCAGCAAATTTAAGGCAGACTGAATTGCGTTCAGCGGGCTATGCGCAGTACGTCTGCGGCCTTAGGCCACTTTGTTTCTAAAAGGGGGGGGGGGGGGGGGGGGTTTGACAGGTTCAGGTGCCTGTCCACCGAGAACCGCCTCTGGAAAGGGAACCGTTAACGGTCCTTGGCGGACACCCGGGAAGCTCCGGAAGGGAAAGGGCTTGCAGGAGGCGGTTTTTTAGAACAGAAAAAGTCTGGAGGAGTTGGCGCAGCGCGTGAGTCAGGTCGCCTCAGCCTAGGACGAAGAGGGCTGCGGGAGCCCGGGGAGGCCCAGGGGTGAGAGGAGTCAGGGAGCCAGGGTAAGGAGCCCAGGGGAGTCAGGTCCAGACTGATGTGACACAAGTGTCAAAGACCGCAGTGGGAAAGGACTTTTCAGCAATGTTGTTGGAATAATAGGATATCTATACGGAAAAAAAAAAAAAAAAAAAAGTGAAGAAACACCATTAAAGCATACAAAAAAAAGCCAAAATGGGTCGTAATTGTAAAATTTAAGAGGTAACAGTTTAAGGTGGCTCACGATTATAATTCCAGCTACTGGGGAGACCAAGGCAGGAAGAATATAAGTTTGAGGCCAGCTTGGCAACTTGACCCTATTTCAAAATAAAATTACAAGGGCTAAGAACGTAGCTCAATGGTAGAGCATGAGGCTCAGGATTCAGTCCCTAGCAATGCAAGGAGGAAAAAATAAACGGTTAAAGTTTAGAGACGAAAAAAGGCAACCTTTGTGAATTGGGTAAGTTCTGAGACAAGAAACTACGGATGAGCCATGAAATTACTGAATAGGACATTTTAAAAAAACTTTTGTGCTTTTAAGCACATTTAAGAAAGTGAAAAAAGCAGCCACAGATTGGGAGTAAACATTTCCATGTGTGTTGGGAATCAAAACTTAGGACTGCAGGCATTCTTGCATACTAGACACTTTGTGGTCCTTGGTGGGAATTGCCTGCAAACAGGATTTTCTACCGAGAGAAATTAGGAGTTTTGACTACAGGTGCTCTTACAAACAAGGGACTTTGTAGTCCTTCGTGGGAATTGCCTGCAAACAGGATTTTCTGCCAAGAGGTCAGAAACAGAGAGAACACTGCTTGCAAACAAGAATGTTTCTCTGGCCCTGCGAAAGGACAGAGCTTGACATGTTTGAGTCTAGGTTAGATTAAGAAACAGTTCAAGGAGTGGTTATCTGGCTGTTGCACATTGACCCTAGCCGTTGCTGTTGGTGATTTGCCTACTTTGCCTGGGAATTCATTGCTGTTGGCTTTTTGCCTTCTTTGTCTGTAGGGGTATAAAAGGCTAAAATCGTATGTAACAAGAGAGAATAATGGAGAATAAAAGAATCGTTGCATGCTGACCTGTGTCAGAGATCTCCTCCCTTCCTTTCCATCTCTTACCTCCCTACACGTGTACATCTCACAAACCACCACACAATTACTCTTTTGCTGGGGATCATGAAGTCTTTCCAAAAATTGGATTGTTGAGTAGAACAACCCTATAAATTTCAGTTTATATCACTGAGTTATATATGTAAGATCTAAAGTGTGACTGTCACAAGAAAACAGTTGTCTCCAAAGAAAGGTCTGAGGAGTTACTGGAGAGAAGGGGAGACTTAACTCAGGACCATCAGGGTTCTTGGCACGTGCCAGAAAAGAATTTTGGCACACACCACTCAAAGGCAATAGATGGAGCTTTATTAAGGGAAACCGCTACATATTCAAGGAAGGAGAGATGCCTCTGCAGTAAAGCAAGGAATAAGCATTCAAAGGTAAGTTCAGGCATCTCCAAAGGGTGTAGTCCCTTGATGTGGGGTGCTGATATTCAGAGGGACCTGCTATGGACTGGACTAGAGGTGGAGCTAGGGTGGAGCCCCACTCTCCTTCTGCTTGCACTGCCCTGATGTTAGGAGGGCAAAGGTCAAGGGCACAATTGTTCATGGGTGCTTTCTGCACTACTGGTTTTAGAGCCCTACTCAGGTTTGAGGATGGGGTAGGGTAGGCACATTTGATCTGAGTAGAACTGGAAGAGGTGCCAATTCTAGGAAAGAGAAGATGGTGATGAAGTTCTATGTACATGCTGTTCCATGTGATGAGACCCAAGCCAGCCTCCTGTCAATAAAACTGTCAATAATGGCCCTGTCCATTCCCCTTGAGGCCTAGACATGTGACAAAACCATCTAGGCCACTCAGGCCAGGTCAAGCCAGCTCAAACCAAGCAGTCCACCCTTCAACCTGCACAGTTGAACTATACTAAATGTTCTTTATCTGTAGCCATTGAGTTTTTTGTGTTAGCCAAATGAAGTCTGTATAGGTGGCGAATACCAACTTTTATGAATATACCATGCAGGTGCTTATATAAATCATAGAGGACATCTCATGGAAACAATCTGCAGACTTAATACAGAATTTCAACATACAAGTGAGGGTGATATGAGCAGAAAAACCAGAACATTCTACAAAAGAATAGTGTGCACAGTACAAATCTACTATATGCATGTTTATATATATACACATACACACACATACATGTGTGTATACACACACACACACACACACACGCAATTCAAAATTCTCAATAGAAAACAATTAATTTGGTTTTCTCTTAGGTTTGAGACCTGAATCAGAGAGCTATCAAAGGTTGGCATATTTCTACTTAAATCAGTTCTCAATCATTTGAATTTATCATCTCCAGTTTTATCTAAAACTCAGCTATGTTCCTCCCACAAGCAATCTTCCCTTCCCTTCTGCTACCCAGTGCCTGGCCCCCGCCACCCTGTTCTGCACTCTACGCAGTGCATTGTGTGATGGAGGCCTGGATCTGCCCAGCCCCTATAGTGGGCACCCACTTGTATACTATACGAAATGAAAAAATATTTAGGTCGTGACCTAAATAAATAAATAAATAAATAAATAAATAAATAAATAAATACTTGCAAATAAACAGTAAAGAATCACTAATACTCAGAAAACAAAACAGTCAATAAAATGAACTGAGTGGGTTTTAATTATAGAAATAGCAATGACTTCAAAGTCAATGAAAAGTATATTCAAAGACCTAAAGAAAACCATGTTGAAAGGTTTAAAGGAAAGTAAGAGAATAATGGCCTGACAGAGAATCTTGGCAAGACGGAAAATGTAATAAAGAATCTGACAGAAATGTTGGTGCTGAAATAATGCATGAAAACTTACATAATAGGTTCACCAGCAGACTGCAATGTAAGAAAACTGTACTCAAAGAAACAAATGATCAAATATAATAGAAAGAAAAATATTAAAGGAAAATGAAAAATCTCAAATGTGTGAGACAACATCAAATGCACCAAACTACATGTAATGAAAGTCACAGGAGGAAAGATAAAAAGGAGGAAGAAGGAATTATTTGAAGAAATCATGGCAAAAATACAGGATTACATGGGAACTTCCTAAACTTGGCAAAAAGCGTATATGAAAAAAATCCCACAAAACTACAGCTAACATTTAAACGGTGAAAAACTTTGCTTCTGTGCCAAAACATGGCAAAAATGTCCACTCTCACTGTTCCTATCAAAGGAAAGGAAAATACTGCAACAGCCATCTACAATACTAAATGAGTTTAGCAATATGACCAGGTACAGGTTCAACACACACATGAAACCAATTATGAACACAGGAACATTTACAATGGCTCCATAAATCACACCTTCAAGTAAACTCATAAAACATAGAGGATATGTATGGGAAAAACTAAAGAGAACTTTCTTAAAGAGCAAGGAATATTAATCAGATGGCAAGGCAATGTTCATAGGTCAGAAGACTCAATATAATAAAGACGCCAGATCAACCCACTTTATCTCAATACACTGAATGCAATTTCAACAAAACACAGAAAAAAATTAAATATATGCCAGAATGTTTTAAAAATTAATATGGAAAGGCAAAAAAACTTGTACAAATAAAAAGAAAATTAAAGCCAGAAGAATATGACTACTTGGTTTTATGACTATCATCACTACAGTGATTATTGATGAAGCTACAAATTCATCAATGGAATAGAGTCACGAAGCAGTCAAAATGTAACTGCTTTTTACACATGTGCAAGGTCAATTTAATGAGAAAAAGCAGTAATTTCAAAAGTAATGTTGGACCAACTGGACAATCATAGGCAAAGAAAATGAAACTTAACCCTCAATCCCTCTCCAAAAACTAATTCCAAATGGATCACAGTTATAAATATTAAAAGGAAAACTACATTTGTAAAATGCAGGCGAAAATAATCATAATACAGACTAGGTAAGGAATTTTTAGATATGACATCAAAATTATAACTCAAAAGAAAAAATGGTAATTTGGATTTAATAGCTAAAATATATTCCTCTGAGGAAAAAATGATGTACCACATTTGGGAAAAATATTTGTAAGTGATATGTCCAAGAAAATTGTATCCAGCATATACTTTTAAAACATCTCTAAATGTCATACTAAGGAAAGAAACATTCTAATTAAAAAATGGACAAATGATCTGAGTAAACACTTCATCGAAGATACTTGGAAGGCAAACAAGCACATGAAAAAATAACATCAAAACCCATTACAGGAGCTGGGTATGGTGGCACACGCCTGTACTCCAGGTGACCTGGCAGGCTAAGGCAAGAAGATCTCAAGTTCAAGGTCAGACTGGGTAGCTTAGCAATACCATGTCTCAAAATAAAAAGGACTGGGGATGTAGCTTGGTGGTAGGACACTTACCTAGCATGTGCAGGGCTCTAGGTTCAATCCCCAGCACCACCAAAACACAAAAGCAAACAACAAAGAACCATTAGAAAATTACAAATGAAGGCCACAATGAGACACCACTACTTAGGTAATACACAATGACTAAAATAACACACGGTGACAACAGCAAGTGAAAGAACCTGGAGCTATAAAATTTCCCATACATTCCTCATGGGAAATGGAACAGCCACTGTGGAAAACAGCTGAGCAGTATAAAGTTGATACTTAACCATAGGACCCAAGGATCAAACTCGTCATAATCATCTTAGAGAAATGAAAAGTTGGGCTCACACATATACTTGGCACAAGAATGTTTGTAGCATCTTTATTTGTGAGAGAAAAATCTGGCAAAAACCCTAATGTCCTTAGAGAGCAAATAGATGAACAAACTGTTGTATATCCATATCACACATTATTACTCACAAGCAAAATAACCACCAGGACAGAACTTAGGATAATTTGCCTAAGGCCAAGAATTAAAATCTCAAAAAGGTACATGATGTACACTTTCAATTGCATAACACTGCACAAATGAAAAATTATAGACATGAACAAACCTTATCACCAAGGGTGAGGGTTGGAAGCCAAGCATGATGGCACATCACTCTAGTGCCAACTACTCAAGACACCAAATTGGCTGGATCACAAGTTTTGAGGCCCAGTCTGGGCAATTTAGCAAGACCATGTCTCACAATGAAAAAGGGCTGGGATATAGCTCAGGGCTACCACACTCAACGTATGTGTGAGGCCCTTGGTTTGGTCCTATCTTCACCCTAACCCAAAAAGTAAAAAAAAAAAGTTGGGCAAGTGTGCAACTATAAGAAAGCAGCATGGAGGAGTCGGATGTGACTATGTTCTTGATTGTTGTGGTTAAATAAATCTATATATCATGTTTCTAAACTTAAAAACAAATCAAAATGTATGTCAAAACTGATGACATCAAATAAATTCTATTAGTCAATAGTATGGTGGTAATTTCCTGTATCTGGTAATTGGGGTTATATAAGAAGTTATCTTTGGGAGAAGCTGGGTTAAGGGCATTCAGGACCCTGGATTATTTTGGTAAAATTATGTGAACCTAAATTTATTCCTGAATAAAATTTATAAAAATTTTGTATTTTTTCTTGTACTTGGAATTGAACCCAGGGGCACTTTATTACTGAGCAATGTCTAGCCTTTTTTGACACAGGGTCTCAATGTATTGTTGAGGCTGGTCTCAAACTTGGAATCCTCCCGCCTCAGCCTCCCAAGTCACTGGGATTACAGGTGTGTACCACCATGCGTGGCTTTATATTGATTTCACACACTGCCTAATACTACTTATAAACTTTGTTATTATTTTCCTCCTTGATGTATTTCAAGTATTCTTAAAATCAAAGAAATGGAAGAGCTTACCATATAATGAGACAAGCACCAAACACACCTGGCACTGTATTTATCAAAACTTGGTCCATCATGGGAAGAACTGTCATAACTTCAAATGTACAAAATCAATGGCCAGGCAACCAGAAACATGGCTCAAGGTATTCTGTCCCTAAATGCACATCAGGTATATTATCTGTTAAGGACAGACTTGTGACACAAAGCCCTCAATCAACATTTTGCCAGGGTTTCTGTCCCTCATTAACTTCTCTTTTATTTTACTGAAGATTCTCCACATTTAATCTATTCATAAATTTTGTTTTATTTCCTGCCATAGGAAAGCATTTCTCTAGTGTCAACACTATCTATTAAGGTCTTAATTTCTGGGCAAAGTCTTTCCCATGTTTATCACATTTCTATCAGCTGGTATTTCATCCAGAACCTGTGATAATTTTTTGGTAATCTTTTTTTCAGTACTGGGGAATGAACCCAGGGAGATGGGGTCTATCTTACCACTGAAGGTTCCATAGTCTGTCATATTTGTGCGATTTTTCTGAGTATACACTTTTTAGCCATTATATAATGTCCTGAAATACTTTATGAAGGCTGACTGTGTACATTGTCTCATACATTTTAATGTGGAACATGAGGTAATTGACCCGTAAGTATACCACCATACTCTACATCTAAGTTATTATTCTTTGTGTGTATTATCTCAAGGGCCTACAACTAGCAAGAGACTTTTGCAGGATAACTACCCGTGGATTCTCTTGTGTTTGACAAGGATTGACGAGTGGGCAAAAGCTTTCCCACAATCACTACAGCCATAGGGCCTCTTTCCTGTATGTTCTCTGTGATGAACATTAAGCGCTGACTTGGTAGTGAAGGTCTTCCCACATTCACTGCATTGATAGGGTTTCTCTCCTGTGTGAATTCTCTGATGGGTAATGAGGTCATTTTTGCGCAAAGAGAATTTTCCACATTCTGAACATGCAAAGGAAGTCTTTCCAGAGTGAAATCTCTGATGCTCAATGAGGTATGTCTTCTTCCTGAAGGCTTTACCACACTCATTGCATGTGTATGGCTTCTCTCCAGTGTGAGTTTGCTGATATATGCCTAGAGTACTCTTCATGGTGAAGCTCTTCCCACACTCATTACACATGGATGGCTTCTTGCCAGTGTGAATCCGCTGATGGGCAATGAGCATGCTTTTCCCAGTTAAGCCTTTGCCACATTCACTGCATATGTTCAGCTTCTCCCCTGTATGAGTGCGCCAATGTACACTGAGGTGACTCTTTTCAGTAAAGCCCTTTCCAC
Organism: Glaucomys volans; assembly: GCA_020662805.1. NCBI lineage: Eukaryota > Metazoa > Chordata > Mammalia > Rodentia > Sciuridae > Glaucomys > Glaucomys volans. Next base: position 82,145 of record JAJEJO010002636.1, read on the forward strand.
ATTCGCTGCATTTATGAGGCTTCTCACCTGTGTGAGTTCGCTGATGTCCTATCAGCCGGATCTTTGCAGGGAAACCTTTCCACATTCATTGCACACATAGGGTTTTTCTCCTGTGTGAGTTCACTGATGAACAATCAGGCAGCTCTTCACAATGAAGCCTCTCTCAGTCATTGCACATATATGGCTTCTCTGCAATATGACTTTGCTGATGTACAATGAGGTCACTCTTCATGGTGAAGCCTTTTCGACATTCAGTGCATACATAGGGTTTCTCTCCGGTATGTGTCTGCTGATGCCTGATGAGAGAGGGCTCTTCAAGGCAAAGCCTTTTCCACACTCACTGCATGTATATGGTTTCTCTCCTGTGTGAGTTTGCTGACGTACAATGAGACAGTGCTTCATGGAAAAACCTTTTCCACATTCACTGCAGGTAAACAATTTCTCTTCTGTGTGCGTTAGCTGATGTGTGGTAAGACTATTCTTCAAGGTAAAGCCTTTCCCACATTTATTGCATGTGAAGGGTTTCTCACCAGTATGAGTCCGACTATGCACAATAAGACGCCTCTTCTATGATTCCTTTTCCACATTCACTACATATATGAAGTTTCTCTCCTGTATGAGTTTTCTGATTGGCAGTGAGACTGAATTTTGTAGAGAAGGATTTCCCACATATGCTGCACCCATGGGGTTTCTCTCCCGAATGAGTTCGCTGATGATAAATTGACACATTTTAATGAAGGCTTTCCCACATTCACTACAATTATAAGGTTTCTCCCCAATGTGAGTTTTCTGATGCATGCTGAGCTGTGATTTCTTGAGGAAGGACCTGTCACATTTGGTACATTCATAATGTTTAAGCCCTATATGATTTCCCTGATGTTCTGTTAGCCAGGACTTTCTGGAGAAGGCTTTCCCACACATACACTTACAAGGTTTCTCTCCTGTATGAACTCTCTGATGACTGATAAATTGAGACATCTTGATGAAGACCTTCCCACACTCACTGCATTTGTGGGTTTTCTCTATCTTGTGAGTTCTCTGTCGCTTAATGACCAGGGCCACATTGGTACATTTTGTCCCTAAAAGGAATTTAATGTCAGTACAAAACTGTTTGTGGTTTGCATGGATAAGGGATTTCCAATCTCCATTAATCTTGGTCAATTTGTTTAGGTCCCAGCTTCTGTTCTGGTTTTCAAAACTTAAATTTGATTTTAAAGGTTTTTCACAATTTTGCTTTAGTGGGAAATGACCTTTGCTCTGATTAACAATATTCCTGAATGCTTTATGTTTATGGACCTCCTCCAGACTCTTCTGAATGCTTTGATTTTTCAAGTGATGTTGTAGAGGACTATCAACTTTTCTGATTTCTAGGAAAAGACAAGAACAGTGAATCATTTCATCATCTTCCTCTGGAATAAAACTGTTTAAAATAATGTTTTGGTGTGATGTGACTCTTTAATGACAACCCTATATAAAGTAGATTTTGTATATAAATATTTCTATCTCTTGCATATATTGGTAAAACAATAATATACACACATTAGAAAGTAAAAGTAGTTAAGTGTAAAAATGTAGTTGATTTGTGATATATATAGATTTGACTACTTTCTAAATAAATCTTTACAAAATGTACACACAGTAAAATATCAAAAAGGCCACTTTTAGCAGGAATCACAGAATTTGACAAGACACCATAAGAACACATCAGTTGGAGACAAACCAGACCTACAGGGCTATATTCATTCATTCTACAATTAATTTGCTGAACAACAGCTATGTATGAGTTGCTGTGTTTGTGTTTCAAATATACAAATATATTCCTTAGTTTCATGGAAGTTTAGTTCTAATTAGTTCTAATTTTTTAAAAAAATTTAAAAGGAGGCAAAGAAATCAAGAATGTAACTGTAATCTGCAAAATGTTACGAAGGAGGCAATAAGATATATAGGAGATTGAGGAAATCAGAACACAGCTAAAGGAAGAAAAGACAAAGTTTACTAATAGGACCAAAGGGAGGAATGGGAAGAGGGTAAATAAAAGTAAGGGCAAAATGATTACTCTGCAAATCACATGGCTTCAGCTACCAGGTTATGGGGAAAGCCTCATGATGAAAGAAGAAATATTACTCAAGTCTGAAATGAAGGGAAAATCTAGTGTACATTAAAAACATAAATTTTCAGATGACTTACTATACATCCAATATAAAAATGAAGGAACTGGTTGAATATATAAATACTGAAAAAGGTTTTATCTGGAAATAGCAATGTAGATGTCATCAACCTATACAAAATTATTCAAAGAAATTACTGGATAAAACTGTATTCAGAAACAAGTAGAAAAAGAGAAGGTACATATGCATGATGCCTACAATTTAGTAATTCCAATATGTACAGATCTGAAATTTGTTAAGCCTACCAAAATAAACCAAATACTAACTACTGTGATCAGGTGTACCTCCAGAGATCCAAATATACAGAATAGATACCCCACAGTGACAAGAATGTGAGATCCTCTAGCAGGGTGCAGTGGCGTTTGTCTCTAATTCCAGCAACTCAGCAAAGAGGATACCTAGACCTGGGCAACTTAGCAAGACTCCATCTCAAGATAAAAGAGGCTGAGGATATAGCTCAGTGGTAGAGCATCCCTTGGATTCAATCCTCAGGAGTAAGGAAGAAGGGAGTGAAATCCTCTTGAAAACTACTAAAAGAGTAGATAAGATGTATTCTCACCACAGAATTAAATCACCACTTATTTTTTGGTGGTGGTGGTTTTAGAGACTAAACCCCAGGGTCTTGCACATGCTAGGCAAGTGCTCTACCACTAAGTTACATCACCAACCTCAAACCTTGCAGGGTCATACTCTCCTACGTTGCTACAGAAATAAGCAATGATGTACAATCAAGTGTTTGCAGGCATGAGTTATTCCATCACAGCACACTCCAAAGAAGTGCTGGCCCTGACTGGCTCCTGGAAGATAACTGAGTCCCTGGAATATCTGCCTAACAAGAGTGTCTTTTTATGCCTGAGGCCTTGGGTCACACCAGATACTTTAATGCTAGCAATGTAATTTATGTTGGACACCTGTTTGTGCCTGAAGCTTTTGACATAACTGTATTATTTTGATTCTCAGTAGTTAGACTCCATACATGGGTGAACTTCCCTGGTAGGTAATACTTCATATGTGCTATCAAAGATTGTTGCTGGAAAAATTCAGCACTTTATGCAGAAATTCACTAATAGAAAGCTTGTACCTACTTTATTTTTTTGTTTTCTTTTTTATTTGTTTTTTGCAGAACCCAAGGTTTCACGTATGCCAGGCAAGTGCTGTACCACTGAGCTACACCCCCAGTCCTGGTGATTTTAGTTTGTATCATTTCACTATCAAAAGCTCTAACTAGTGTAACAGTTCCCTCCCACCCTAGTTAATGCTTACATTATACACAGTAGACAAAAATTATTTTAAAAAGTAGTGATACCATGCCACTCCTCTACTCAAAACCTACTGCTTTCTCAATTCATTTGGAATAAATTTAAAGTCCTGAATGTCTTTGACAGGCAATATGTGGACCATCGACCAGAACCTCCTGCTACTACCCTTACTTCTACTTTCCCTTCTGCTTTATTCTACACAAGCTTCCAGAAGTTCCACAAACACCCTCCAGTCCAGTGTCCTACAACTTCCACTGTTTCCAATAAACAGGATAGTTAAAAAAAAAAAATTATTTGACAGAAGATGATTCTTGCTACTCACATACAAAGTGGGAAGTCACTAGTCAGTTGCCATGATGATGGACAAAATATACAGAAAGTATAAATTAGCTAGTATTAAGGGAGAAGTCAATTTGGAAAACTCTTCCAGAGAACAGAAAGAGGCCAACTCAGAGAATGAACAAAGACCAAAGGAAACAAGAGTTATGAGAACAGTTAAGAGTTAAGAGTTATGAGAACAGTATGGAAAACAGAGCAATACCGAGAATCTGGGAAAGAGGAGCAAAAGAGAAGGTTAAGAATCAAATAAATCCTGAGTGAGAGACCAGGGTCACCATGGAGCACAGCACCCAAGATGAGGCTGGATGCTATGAACGAAAATTAAGGTAAAATAGAAAAAGAATGACGAATTCAGAGTACTCTCTGCCTAGAAAGGCCTGAAAAGAGGGATTTTTCACAGCCAGGGACACAGGCAGAGACACTGTGACAGTAGATTTGAAAATCCTAGGAAGACCATAATTATGCAAAGAAACCCAAACAAGATAGTATAAAATAAGAAAGGATGAGAGCACAGAAGAGAAAAGAAGGATATATTTCCTACAAAAAAAAATGAGCTGTGACCTGGGCAGAGGGGGTTGTGGAGAGGCTAGTTCCTGGCTCTGCCTGCTATTCTGAGTGAGCAGACTATGATTTCTGTGGCTGCCCATCTGGCCAGTTCTCTCACTCACCTGAAAAAAGTCGACTGTGGACTTCATCTTCTGTTGTCCATGGTTCTTCCCCTCGTTCCAATTTGGAGAGGGCATCTGGTTTGCTAGCTAGATACCCTAAATGTAGAAAATGACAGAAGATTTACACTGAAATGGGATGGGATATGTTGAGAAGGTAGGATGTTACATTTTAGGGACCACCAATTCAAACATTTAAAAGTATAATTTACACGTTTATTTCACGAAATAAAGTGAAAAAGAAAACTTCAGTACATTCACGCACTTCACCTGACTTATGACTATTAAGCACGAAACACACTACCTTCGGGTGTGCTGGATCGCTGAGGCTCGGGAGGGCGGGTGGACACTGGAACCAGCCGGCTACCCAAGCCGCAGCGCCGCCGTGCGACTTACCGGGCGCTGACGCGGCCTGTGCTTCAGACCCGACACCCTCAGCCGCGGGCCCCATCCAACCACAGCCCGAACTGCTTCCTGACAGACCACGCAGCCCGGGGAACGGCCACCAACGGCCACCTCACCGCCCCCGAGAGTCAGACCGGCACTCGGCCGGCGCCCCAGACCCAGCATCCTCCAGACACTAATCGGGAACCGGCGCGAGGGGCGGGGCGGGGCGTGGCACGCGAGGTCTGGCGCCCGCGGAGGCAAGATGGCCGCTCCCTGCCACTGCCCACGGGGGCCGCCATCTTCGACGCCGGGCGTTTGGAGAAATCGGCCACCTCGGCTGCTTCTGCACCGTTGTCTAGCGTGGCCGGGAAAAAGGAAAGGTCGGGGAAACGGCCCCACTTCCTGGCACCTCGACCCCTGATGCGGACGCGTCGCGGGAATGGGCTGGGACGTACACTAGACAAACGATGGCGCGGAAGAACCCCCTAGGCAAAGGGGCGTGCACCTTCACCTTTTCCGCGAGTGCCAGCACCAGGCAGGAAGTTGGGTGTCCACCCCGGGTGGGACGCGCTCGAGAAAGTAGGGGACCAGGCGGCCGAGGGTGGACACCCAAACCCGACTTCACAGCTGCTTGAAGCAGCCTTCGAACACAATAGGAGAGGTACCGGGCGGCGGCGAGGTGCCACGATCCGGGGCGGAACCCCAGCGCGCTTAGAATCTGCGGGGCCCAGGACGGTGGCCGGACTGCAGGGGGCTGCGCGCCCGAGCGAGGACCCGACGTTGCGTTCTCCGACTGCGGAGGATGCGGAAGGAACGCGGACCCCACCTGGGGATCCAGCCACGCTCCAGGTAACTGACGCGAAGGAAGGACTTGGTGCGTGTGTGTTGAGGACACCCAGAGAGCGGGAAAAGGAGAGGGTCGCTCCTTTCCAGAGCTGACTATCACTTTCTCGTCCCACCACCAGTGTGAGATCCACTTTTCCCCATATCCTATCATTTGCCATGAAAGAGGTCTTAAAAAACAGGCGCAGTGGTGCACACCTGTAATTCCAGACTCCGGAGGCTGAGGCAGAACAATTTTAAGGTTGAGACCAGCCTCGGCCATTTAAGGAGACTGCGTTTCAAAATTAATAAAAAGGGCTGGAGATGTAGCTTTGTAGTACACCATACCCTCCCTAAAAAAAGAGGGCTTAAAAAGAAGAAAAATATGTCCAACCTAAATTTTTGTGAATAGCAAAACGGTATCTGCTCTTTATTTTTAAAATCTCAAATACCTGCTGGTAGTGGTGGTGCCTGTAATCCCAGCAACTCAAGAGCCTGCGGCAGGAGGATCACAATTTCAAAGCCAGTCTCAGCAATTTAGCAAGGCCCTCAGCAAATTAGTGAGACCCTGTCTTAAAAAATTAAAAAGGCTGGGGATGTAACTCAGTGGTAAAGTACCTCTGGGGGTTCATTCCCCAGTACAAAAACAAAAAAAAAATTCAAATGCCACTAATATTTAAATGAATGAACAGTAAATGTTAAAATCCAAAGTTCGACCTACACAACTGATTTAATAAACGTCGTATTTAGATTTTAAGTTTGAAGAAGGTTTGTAATGCAAAGAAAACTAGGTTATTTATTAAATTATTGTTGAACAATATGCACTTAGAATTTCCATGTAAATGAGGAAAATGAGTATTATTGAACCAGAAGAATCAGAACAAATTGCATAAGAATAGTGCAAATAGTGTGAACAATCTTTTAAATGTAGACAAATGCAATTCAACATCCTCAGTGGATATAAGAAGGAACATGTGATTGTCAGGATTTGGAAAATTTCTACAATTCTCAATAGGTTGAGTTATCTATTTTTTGACAATAGCCAATTTTTCTTTTTTTTTTTTTTTTTTTTGGCCTGGGGATTGGGGATTGAACCCAGGGCACTCTACTAATGCCCTTTTCATTTCATTTTGAGAGGATCCTGAAGAGTTGCCCAGGCTGGCCTTGAACTTGCAATTCTCCTGCCTCACCGTCACGAGTATTGGGATTACAGGCATGCACCACCATGCCTGACTAGCCAAGTCAATTTTTGTCTCCATTTTGGTTGAAACCTCAGTAATGGAATTATCTCATGTAAAAGATAGAAGGAAAAAAATTGGGACAAAAAGGAAGTCTCAGAAACCTGTAGAACAATAGTAAACATGTCAGAATATATGTAATGGAATTCCCAGGGAAAAAAAAACAAAGAGGGAGGAAAGAAAATGTTTGAATCATAGTGCAAAACTTCCCAAGTGTGGGCTGGGGATGGCTCAGTTGGCAGAGCACTTACTGAGCAATCAGAAGGCCCTGGGTTCAATCCTCAGCACAACAAAAAAACAAAAAACAAAAAGCTTCCCAAGTATGATGAAATCTATTAGTCTTCAGATCCAAAAATTTCAGACCTCTAATAGAGCCACATATGGATGCATCATAGCCAAATTGTTAGAAGCCAAATACATTGAGAAAATATTGAAGAGGAAATTCTTGGTTATATGTAAGGTGATGTGTACTGAATTGTGCCTCTCTCCCCACATTCATAATTAAAGTGGTAATAAGGGTGGGGCCTTAATCTTATGGTATTAATGTACTTTATAAGAGACACCAGAGAGCCTACTCTTTCTGCCATATAAAGGCACAGAATGCCCTGTCTATGAGACAGAAGAGAGGGTCCTCACTAGAACCTGATCAAGCTGGCATCCTGATACCTGACTGCAGGCCTCCAGAATTGTGAAAAATGAGATTTTGTTGTTTAAATCAGTCTGGAGGTATTCTGTTATGGTAGCCCTAGCAAACTAAGGCACATGCTATATTTTCACTCCTTTTAAATGTTGGAAATCACTTGGTATTTGGTTTGCCACACCTATATTATTTGCTAAAATTTATATTAATCATAAGTGTTGGTATTAAAAAAACCTTAGGAACAATTTCAATGAAACTCAAATATGAATAATTGAGTACATAATAGGATGGCCACTTGAAGCCGGTATAACCATAAAACTACATAGTTGAATAAACAGATTAATGAAATATGATCATCAAAAATATAATAGCTTTATTGATGTAATTCATATCATAAATTCACCCCCTTACACTATACAATTCAGTGATTTTTAGAGTTGGGCAACCATCACCACAATCAATTTTAGAACATTTCCATCATCCTGAAAATAAATTCTATACCCAAAATTTATGTTAATCATAAGTGTTATTATTAAAAAAAAACAACTTAGGAACAATTTCAATGAAATTCAAAATGTGAATGATTGAGTACATTATAGAATGGCCACTTGAAGACTGTGTAACCATAAAACTGCATAGGTGAATAAACATATTAATGAAAATGATCATTAAAAATATAAAATCTTTATTGATATAATTCATATCATAAAATTCACCCACTTACACTATACCACTATCAATTTTAGAACATTTCCATCATCCTGAAAATAAATTCTGTACCCATTAGCAGTGTCTCCCCGTTTGCTCCCACAAATCTTTCCACTAGCTCTATAGTGGACATTTCATATAATACATGGTCTTTGGTGACTGGCTATTAAGCATATTTTCAAGGATCATTCATTTTAGCACATATATCAGTTCAAAATTCCTTTTTTTATTGCCGCCTATTGCTTGATTACTTGAATATACCTCAGCTGATGAACATTTAAATTGTTTCCATTTTTTTTGGCTATTTGAAATATTATCACAATAACTTTTTTTTTTTTTCCTTTGGTGGTAATGGGGACAACCTGTAGGTGCTCTACCACTGACCACCAAGCCCCTTTTCTTTTGAGACAAGTCCTTGCAACATGGCCTCAAATTTGAGAAGTACCTGGGATTACAGGTGTGTGCCACCATGCTCGGGGTCAAAAGCATCCTTGGACAAGTGTTTGTATAGACCTGTGTTCTCATTTCTGTTGGGTATATACCTGAGAGTAGAATTGTGGGCCATGTGGCAATTCTATGCTTAACCTTGAAGAAATTGCCAGATTATTTTCCAGTTGCCACATCATTTTACATTCCCACCAGCAAGTTGCTAGGGTCTCAACTTCAAAACCTCAACAACTCTCCCCTACAATCGCTTCTGACACTATTCCAAGTTGGTGCAGACTGCACCAAATGAAGGGGCACAGTCCAGTAGGCCCACCTTCACTTCACCTGCCAGTCACAAGTCTTGGGCTAACTGTACTTCTAACCTACTGGTTACAAACTGGGAGTTCTCATGATACTCTCCTCACATTCAGTAAGTTACTAGAATAGTTTACAAAAATCAGGAAAAGTTTACTTAGACTCACTGGCTTATTATAAAGGATACAAATGAATAGTCAGACAAAAAGATACAAAGAGTGGAAGGGGTGGCTGGGGATATAGCTCAGATGGTAGTGTGCTTGCCTAGCATGCACAAAGCCCTGGGTTCAATCCCTACCACCACAAAAAAAAAAAAAAAAAAAAAGGAATGGAAGGGCCCAGAGCTCTGAAGCTTGTCCCCACAGAGCTGGGGTGTGAGAACCTACCAGCACAGCATGCAGATATTTTCACCAGTTTGGATATTCTACAATTTCATATTCACGAGCTCAATCTTCAGAGCCCTCTGCCCAGGATTCTACCCTATGTTCATTTGATCTTTATGGTGACCCACCCTCTTTATCACCTCATCAGGATAAAGTCAGGTAATTAAAGGACCTCATTATGAGTAACAAAACATTCCTATCATTATGAAATGCTAAGGGTTTTAGCTTTATGCAAGGACTCAGGGACAAAGACCAAATATATTTCTTAGAATTAAAATTATTCAGTGCTGTAGACAGCAGTTTTTCTAAAATTATGGAACTGGGGCTGAGAGTGTAGCTCAGTGGTAGAGTACTTTCCCCTACCATGCTTGAAGGCCCTGGGTTTGATGTCCAGCATCAGTGGGAAAAAAAATATGGACTCATTGGCAAAGCAACTAGAAATGAGGTGAGGTAGCCTGCCTGAAAATGCACATCAGGTGTATTATCTGATATAGAATGAGGTGAGACTCAAAAGCACTCAAACATTGGACTTCATTCCTTAATGGGCTCTCCAATATTTTGCCAAAAGTGGTCTTAACATGTTCCAAACATTTTTATTTTCTATTTGATTTCCTGACAAACAATGAAGCCGAATGTATTAACTAAAATCTTGTTGTATTTGTTACTATACTCTCCAGTGTAAACACTTGACACTAACTGAGGTCTTGTTGCTGGATAAAGGCGTTGCCATGGTCACTGTTATTTCTGTCAGTTAATAAGCTACAATCCATGATGAGCCCTGATTATTAAATAAAGTCTTTTCAAAGATGACTTTCCTAGTCTCTACATTCACAGATTATGAGCTAGAAGTTTTTGCACAAGGCATCTCCATAACTGAGTACGTCCGAGTTTATCTAACATATTTTTATTGACAGAAAATGAGAGGTAAAGGATCACCAAAGGCACTACCATACTTACAACCAGGTTTATCTACTGGGAAGATCCTTTAATCTTCTGAGGGCACCCAATAGGCAGTGCCATGAGTATATTCCCAACTGCTAGAAATACTGATGTTTAATGAAGTCTGAGTTGCCACCAAAGACATTTCCACTCTGCACAAACAGGGTTTTCTGATGCACGAGTTCACTTTTAAGTGCTGTGCTGTGACTCTGTCTTAAAAGAATTTTCAACTTGACTGAATCTACCCATTTCTCTTGTGTGCATTTTCTTATGTTTAACAAGATTTGACAAGTGGGAGAAGGCTTTCTCACAATCACTGCATCCGTATGGTCTCTCTCCAGTATGAGTTCTTTGATGTACATTGAGCACTGACTTTGTAGTAAAGGCTTTTCCACATTCATTGCACTCATAGGGCTTCTCTCCTGTGTGAATTCGCTGATGGGTAATGAGACCATATTTGTGCGAATAGGATTTTCCACACTCAGTACATACAAAGGGAGTCTTCCCTGTGTGACCCCTCTCATGCTGTATGAGGCAGATCTTCTGGCTGAAGGCCTTACCACATTCATTGCACTCATAGGGTTTCTCTCCTGTATGAGTCCGCTGGTGTATAACAAGAGTGCGCTTTGTGGTGAAGGCTTTCCCACACACATTGCATATGTATGACTTTTCTCCTGTGTGAGTTCGCTGATGTATGATGAGAGTTCGTTTCACAGTGAAGCCTTTTCCACATTCACTGCATATATAGGATTTTTCCCCTGTATGAGATCTCTGATGCACAATGAGATTGCTCTTTACAGTAAAGCCTTTTCCACATTCATTACAAACATAGGGTTTCTCTCCAGTGTGAGTTCGCTGATGGACAATTAGATAGCGCCTCATGGTGAAGCCTTTTCCACATTCACTGCATATGTAGGGTTTTTCCCCTGTGTGAGTTCGCTGATGGACAATGAGATTGCTCTTCACAGTGAAGCCTTTTCCACATTCACTGCACACAAAAGGTTTCTCTCCACTGTGAGTTCGCTGATGAGCAATTAGGTAGCGCTTCATTGTAAAGCCCTTTCCACACTCACTGCATATATGGGATTTCTCTGTCTGGGATTGCTCATTGACAATGAGACTGCTCTTCACAGTAGGGCCCTTTCTATATTCATTAAGTTTATAGGGTATGTCTCCTATGTGAGTTTTCTGATTCTTCGAGGTCGTAACACTTCTGGATGACTTCTCACTTGGATCACTTCCAGGTTTCTCTCCTGTATGAATGCTGTCATGATAAATGAGTGGAGACTTTCTGGTGAAGATTTTCTCACCTTCAATGTATGCAAAGGGTTTCTCAATTCTTTGAGTCTTCTGATGTTTGAAGACTTGAAATTTAGTACCTGTGCATTTTATACTTTCAGGGAATTTCATTTCAGTATACATATGTTCATCATGATCATGTAGGAGGATTTTCTCACCTTCATTAAACCCAAGAGACTTATTTAGTTCATGTCTTCTTTTCTGGTTACCTAAACTTAATCTTGATATCAAATTTTTCCTATACAAATCATGTATTTGTATGTTCTTCAGGAATCTTTGGTTGTGAGAGTACTCCTGCAGGTGGCCATCAACGTTCCTGATTTCTATGAAAGGAGAGAATAAATTCTTCCATGAGAATGGTGTGGAATAAAAATGCTTAGAAGATGATCTGGTGGGCATTCTGGTTTGGATCTGGAAAGTTCCCCAGAAGCTCATATGTTGAAAGCTTAGTCCCTGATCCAGCAAGGTTCAGAGGTGGGGCTTTTAAGGCAGCAATTGGATCATGAGGGCTCTGAACTCATCAATTAATCCATTTGATCAGATGGATTAATCCATCAATAGCAAAATGGACCACTAAGAAAAGGGATCAAGTTGGAGGATGAAGGTCACTGCGGCATGCTCTGGACGAGTTTATCTTGTCCCTGTCCCCTTCCTCTCTTTCTGCTTCTGGCTGTCAGGAGATAAGCAGCTTTCCTGTGCCACACCCTTCCACCATGATGTTCCTGCCTTTGAGTCAGTTACCCATGAACTAAATCCTCTGAAATCATGAGCCAAAATGAGTCTTTTCTAGGGACTGGGGTTGTGGCTCAGTGGAAGAGCGCTTGCCTAGCATGTCTGAGGCACTGGGTTCGATTCTTAGTACCACATAAATAAATAAAAGCATTGTGTCTGTCTATAACTAAAAATATTAAAAAAAATGAGTCTTTTCTAAGCTATTCTTGTCAAATATTTTAGTCACAGTGATGAAAAGCTCACTAACAGAAAAGTGAGGACTAGTTCTTTATCAACTAAATGATTCCAGTAGAAAAGAAAACAATAAAGATGCAAAATGAAATAAACAAGGACTATATCCAAAAAGAGGCAACAGAGAGGTATATTTAAAACTATACACCTTTAAAAAAAAAAAAAAAAAAAGAGTTCTCAAATGGGAAGTAAATATGTGGAGAAGAAGCCCTTAGGTATCCTCAGATGCTTCACAGCAGTGATACCTCCCTTAATGAGTAGAAATAGGACTTCCACAGCCACTACCCTGCTGCTTCTCACTAACTTCTATGATTTGAAGATGTGCTCCCAAGAGCTATGTGTTGGAAACTTAAAATCTCCAATGCAACAGTATTAAGAGGTGGAACCTTTAGAGGTAATTAGGCTATGTGGGATCTCATAAATGGATTAATGCTGATGACATAAAAGGGCAAGAGGCTGCAAGTTTGACCTTTTGCTGTCTCTCCTGCACACTCTCTTGCCCTTCTGCCATGTGATGATGCAGCATGAAGCTCCTTGCCATATGCATACCCCTTGATCTTGGACTTCTGAGTCCCCAGAAACGTAAATAACATATCTCTGTTCCTTATAGATTACCCAGTCTCAGGTATTGTTATAACAGCACAAAAGGACCTAAGACATTCACTCACCTGGACAGGGGACATTCTGGACTTCATCTTCTATTATCCACAGTTCTCCTTGCTCCAAATTGGAGAGTGCATCTGGTTTGATAGTATGAAACCCTGTTTATAAGAAAAAAACAGATGACTTTAGATACACCGAAGAAGAGTACAGTATGTCAAGTGGACAAGTATATTTGAGGGGCAAAACTTCTCATCTGCAAAGTAGAACTTTTTTGTTTTCCAGAATAGGAGAGGTTATGCCACTTTTTTTTTTTTTTTTCTTTTTTGGCGGTGCTGGGGATTGAACTCAGGGCCTCGTGCTTGCTAGGCAGGCACTCTACCCGCTGAGCTATATCCCCAGCCCCCGTTATACCACTATGAGGCTAAAAAAAGAACTAAAAATCTAACACTTCAAAATACCACAATGAAGGCAAAGCTTTCAATGGTGACAAAGGACAGTATGTGACTAAGTGACACTGTGGACCTATCCTTACCCAGTGAGACCAGATTAGTATAGTTCTCCAACATCACATCCTGGTAGAGGTTCTTCTGAGCAGGATCCAGAAGCTGCCACTCCTCCAAGGTGAAGTCCACAACCACATCTTCCAATGTCACCAATTCCTGCAGTAACATAGTTCTGTTTAATGGGATCTAAATTCCAATCATTGATATAGAAGAAATATGAGGGAAGTTTTCCTAATTTTTACCATATAGTCCGCTTCTCTCTACCTTTCTCAAATACATTTTGGTAGGAGTAAAATTCATACATTTAGCACAATTTCTAAATAGTAAACATATGCAAATGACATCAGAACAATTTAAACATGCCTACATTACCACAGACTTCATGTTCAGTAAAAGAATAGATCATAAACAGACTTCACATTCTCAATTTATGAGTACTTTTAAATGTTGAATAAAAAGCTACACAAGATTAAGTACAAGAGATCATTAAAGCTGATTAAGAGTTGGGTTAGAGAAGGCTACAGGTATGGATACTGTCCACTGATCATCTTTGAAACCCCTTCAAGAAAATTGCCTAAGATACTGGTCTGCTTTTTCCCCAAAGCCAATGCATGTCATTTTTTAAAAATATTTTTTTAGCTGTAGACGGACATAATACCTTTATTTTATTTATTTTTATGTGGTGCTGAGGATTGGAACCCAGTGGCTCACGCACACTAGGCAAGCGCTCTATTACTGAGCCACAATCACAGCCCCAATGCATATCATTTTGTTTTTTCTGGCTGTGATGGCTACTGGAGATATTAGATGCAGGGTGATATCTAATGTAACCTGCACGATCCACCAGTCACATATCATGTTCCAAATATTAGTCATTTAGTAGGACTGTTAAAAACAGTATATTCCTGACCCTACTTTGCCTTAATTTTGAAGTTAGACTCAGTTATTTTCTCCCCAGGACCCAATAATTCAATTTACAATAATTTTAGTTGAACACACTTCTTTTCAGGCCTCCAGAAGTCCATTAGAATACAAAGGAGAAATACAACAAATCAAAAAGTCACCTGAGGTGCAATCATTTTCCTCTATACCCAGAAAATAATGGATAACACGATTGTGTTTTATATCTCTTCTACATTATCCATGGAGTTCTTATGTTCAGAAATCTTGGTATCCTTTAAGGTGTCCTTAGAAATGATAATATTGTAGGCTAGGAACTTCTTCCTTCTTCCTTCTTTTCCTCCATTTTTCTTGTTTCTGGGGAATAACAACCTGTGGGCTAAAAAGCAAATTGACTTTAAGTATATGTCCCCTCTGGATCCAGATGTTGTCACTGTTGCTGTGCATCGTTTGTAAAGGACCCAAGTATTTCCCAAGTAATGGTTCCTTTACTTGGAAGCTCAAAGCATTTCACACATTTCCCCTTTATGGGGCAATAAAGGAAGGTGCTACTGTGTGGAAGATAAGCTTTTTTGGCAAATCAGAAGTTGACATGACAACTAAGGGGAAGTAAAGCACAACCAACAGCACAATGCCTCAGAGGCAGGTAAATTCATAGGCAGATCAGCTTTGGCAAAGAAGAAACAAAAGGTTCTAAGGATCTGGACATCGAGTCTTTAAAAAAGGCAGGTGTATGCATGCCTATAAATCCCAGCAGCTCAGAAGGCTAAGGCAGGAGGATCACGAGTTCAGCAAAAATGAGGCTGGCCCTCAGTGAGATTCTGTCTCTAAATAAAATACAAAATAGGGCTGGGGATATGGCTCAGTGGTTGAGTGCCCCTGAGTTTAATACCTGGTACCAAAAACACACACAAAACTTGGAAAAAATAATAAACTTAACTGACATTTATTTAATGTACACTCATCGGCAGCAAGAGATACATTCATTTCAAGAGTGCATGTAGAGAGAGGGGGATAGGAAAGACTAGAATTAACTGGTGACAGCTGTCCTAGCCTTGTGTTTGTATACACGACCAGGGTAACTCCACATCATGTATGGTCACAAGAGTGGGAACTAGAATAAGTTATATTCTATGTGTGTCTATTCTGCCAAAATACATGTTACTGTCATGTATAACTAAAAAAAAGAGTGCATATAACATTTTCCAGCAAAGATCATATGCTAGGATGTAAAGCAAGCACCAGTAACAAAAAATTGAAAACATTTTTTCCAACCATGACAAAATTGAATTAGGAATACTTCAGAAGAAAATTTAAGAAACATTCAAGCATTTGGAAATTAAAAGAGCACACTCCCCTGGCCAGACTTCCACACCCCACAACCCCTCCCCCGCTACTGGGGACAAAATTCTCCAGAGATGCTCTACCACTGAACTACATCCCCAGTCCTTTTTATTTATAATAGTTTACTTTGAAACAGGGTCTTGCTAAGTTACCCTGGCTGGCCTTGAACTTTCAATCCTCCTGCTTCGGCTTCCAGAGCAGCTGGGATAGCAAGAACCACATTACCTAGCCTAAAGAGATCAGTTCTGAATAATCATGAGTTAAAAAGAAAATCACATGGAAAATTGGACAATATTTTAAACTGACTAGAAAACAAACAATAGCATTACCTACATGTTCCTAAAATAATAAAGGAAATTTATAGCTTTAAATCAAAAAAGGAAAAAGGTTATATCAGCATTCTCCAAATCACTAATCTAACTTTCCAACTTGAGAAAGTATAAAAGGAGAGAAAGTTAAACCCAAAACAGGAAACTGAAAAAAAAACTTAATAAGACAAAGGTGGATATCAATGAACTAGAAAACAAAAAGGTAATTAAAAAAAATAATAAATTAGTGGATCAAAATGTAATTATTTGACAAAAATCAACAAAAAAGATAGTTAACTAGAATGACCCAGAAAAAAAAGAAATTACGTATGGCAGAAAAAAACCTGTGGGATGTGGCATGTAGCTTAGTGGCATAGTGGTTGCTTGGCATGCCCTGATTTTGATCCCCACTACAGCAAAAGTAAACTAGAAATGAGAGGTGTGGCTGAGTGTAGTGGCACAGGCCTGTGATCCCAGGAGGCTGAGGCAAGAGGATCCCAAGTTGTAAACCAGCCTCAGCAACTTTGAGAGACTGCGTCTCAAAATTAAAATGAAAAAGACTGAGGATAGAGCTCAGGGGTAAGTACCCCTGTATACCAAAAAGAATAAAAAAGAAAGAACAAAATGAAGATGTGACAACATCAGTATGATCATACAAGAATTAAAAGGTTTATAAGGTGATGTCATGAACAACTTTATGCCACAGATAAAAAACAGATTGTAAAAATACTTCTACATAAAAATGTATCTTTTTAGGCATTTGCCCACTGAATCAGCATTTGTCTAAAGATAAATTACAGAAAAGGTTAAAAGAAAATCTAAATGGATACATAATAACTACAGAAATTGAACTTGTAATTGAATTAGGAACACTTCAGGAATCCTACAGTGAAAACTCATCTCATAGGGAAAAGCCTAGATCCAGCCAACTTCATTCTATGAAGCCATCAAGGATCACCAAGGTATAACTCCGATACTGAAGCCAAAGGCAGTGAAGGAAGAAAACTACAGACCAATGTCCTTCAAGAACATAGTTGAAATAGCAACATACCAAGAAAAGAAATGAAACACAACATACAAATAATTATAGGCTATGTCTAAGAGGGATTTGGATCCTGGGTTGGTGTATCATGTGAAAATCGATTCATGAGGAAAACATTCAGAATACTAAGAAGAGATGAGAACTTACTCAAACTAGTAAATGATATTTATGAAAAAGCAAAACTAACAAACAAAAGGAAAAATCCAGAACGTTTCTCCATTACAATTGAGAACAAAGTTCTTTCGCCTTTCCACACATCACCGTTCTAGAAGCTATAGCTAGTTTGCTAAGATAACGATGAGTAAAGGCATCCAGATTGGAAAAGCAGAGTAAAACTGCCCTTATTCCTGGACAATATGATCTCTACGTGGAGAATCCTAAGAAAAATGAAAAGCCAAAAACTGGGAGAAACCTTTGCAAAGCACAGAATTAGTATCCAGACTACATAAAGGATTCTCAAAAACCAACAGTACCGAAATAAATCATTCGAGAAAACTGGCAAAGGACAAGAAGCCATATTCTCCAAAGATGATACACGACGGCAAATAAGTAGTGAGAAAATGCTTAATGCTTACGGCTGTCGCCCACACCAGACACCCATCAGAGCCACAAACACCGCTCCACGCCTACTAGGACCCCACAGGGACCGGCCCAGGACAACCACAACCAAGATGTTTATCTAGAAGTTAAACATCTATCCAACCGCATGATCTAGCATTCGAGTTCTAGAGATGTGCCCAACTGAAAGGAAACGTGTAAAACAGACCTGAACAGAGGTGCTCACAGGGGCTTGGCCTCACACCCAGAATGTGGGAACACAAATGCCCACCCACCTGCAGAAGGAGCTCATATCCCTACGACAGAGCACTGAGGAAAAGAACTACTGGTTCACAAAAAGGATGACTCTAGAAACACTGTGAAGATACCCAAAGTGGATATTTACACCTGGCAGATCTCGAGAGCAGGTTAATTGAACCTCAATAAAACTTAAAAGGAGACTTCTACAGCTCAAAAGAGGAAATAAAAAACATCGCACGGGCTCAGGGATTTTAGCAGTGTACAGTACATGCTTAGCGCTGTAAATAACTGCAAACCCAGGCTCAAGGAAACATTGGCAAGGAAAAAACCTGAGCAGGAATGTGTTTGGAAACACCTCCAACCCCAAATAACCCAGGACGAATCTACTTTTCTTCTCTCTCTCTCTCTCATTTTCTCTCTCCCCGTCTCTCCGTCTTTTTCAGTACCAGGGAGTAACCCCGGGCGTCTGACCACTAAGCCACATCCCCAGCCCTTAAATTGCTGAGCCCGGCATCGAACTTGCGACCCTCCTGCCTGGGCCTCCCCAAGAACCGGGATCGCTGAAGGCGATGGTGAAGCTCAGCTGCGCGGAGGCAGCAACACGGTGTGGGGGCCACAGCTTCTCGGACTCGCCTGTCCCGCCTGCGGGGCCTGGGCAGCCCAACCCGGGCCGGGGTCCCTGCCTGCCAGCTGCAAGATCCCGACGCAGCTTACCTGTCCGGCCGCCTCCGCACCCGGAAGTCCCAGCACCGGCCGCGACACTACCGGGATCCGCGGCGCAGGCGGAACCTCAGGTCCCCGCTGCCCGCCCTCTGTGAGGTAAGCAGGCCACGCCCTTCGCGGCGCTTCTGACAATAGGGACCCCGCGAACCCACAGGGCAAACCCTTCCCAGCGCCCTCAAGTTCTCGCCCTCCTGCTTGCCGAGGTCGCTGTGCGACTCCACGTTAACCCCGAACGTTCTCGGAGACCAGTGCCTGTCCAAGGCCAAAGGGGCGCGGGCGGCATCTTGCTCGTCGCGCTGGAGAGGAAGGAAGATGGCCGGCACCCAGTCCGCGCTATGGGAGCGGCCATGGTGGAGGTCCGTACATAGGGCAAACTCGCGCCCGCGACCCGGAAGAGGAACTGGTCGGCGATTGAGACGTTGAGCAAGGCATGCGCACGGAGGCTACTAGGGCAACTTAGGTTGTGGTGGCGGGGGAGAGCGCAGAGCGCGGGGAACCAGGATCCGGTGGAAGGCGCAGCCGGAGCGGGTGGGGCCTGTGAAAGGCCCCGCCCGCCCAGGGCTGTGCATTGCCTCCAGAGTGGAAGTGGGCGAGGAGCTGGAGCCGCAGCTTGTATTTCCTTCCAGAAGTAAGCGGAGATAAAGGTGGGCTCTGGGAACGGAAAATTAGGAGGCTGCAGGCATCCTACTTTGCATAGCTACCGAGTGTTCGCCTTTATTTTTAAGCACATTAATGGTTCTGGCAGGGCACGGCCATGCCTGTGGTCCCAAGGGATCAGGAGGCAGCGGCAGTATGATCTCAAGTTTAGAGGCAGGCTCATCAACTTAGCGAGGCCCTGTCTCCAAATAAAAAGGGCTGGGGATGTGACTCAGTGGAAGAGCACCCAATGGGTTCAATTCCCAGTATGTGATGGGGGATAAGGGAAAAAAAAGTAAATATTACAATTGTCAGTACAAAATTTAACTGGTTTTGAGGTACAAAAAACAAAAAACGAAGAAAGGGCAATCTGCAGTATAGTGTGTGTGATCTCACTGGTATGAATCAGGGTGTTTTTGAAAATTGTTTTAATAGGCCCCAGGAAATGGTGGACCCAAGGTGGACGTTAGGGTCAGCAGGTGTGCCTCATTGGTCACTTCTGGCACAGTGTGTTGCTAGGTGACCTTGTTCCCTCCCCCTGCAGCCGCCCAATTCGACCTAACACTAATAAGTAGAGAATATCATAAGTGTTTACTTAGAAAAAACAATTTTTGCAATTCTCAGGTAACATCTATCATAATCATTAATTAATGTATTATAAAAATTTGGTTTTAGAAAAAGAAGGTTTAGGTGACTGATGCAGTTCACCACACAGTAAATATAAAAGATGAGTCTCATATAGTTATTGATTCTTAGGTACAATTATGGTGATTTCAAATTTCTTTAGTTTGCTCATATGTATTTTATAACTTGTATACAAGAATTTTTTTTGTAAGTGGGATGCTGTAACACTAAGCACATCTCCAGCCCTTTTAAATTTTATCCTAAAACAGGGTTTCACTAAGTTGCCAGGGCTGGCCATGAACTTGAAATTCACCTGCTTCACCTTTCTGGATTATTGAGATTCCAGGTATGTGTCGGCACATGCAGCTTGTTCAATTTCTTAAAGAGTTATTATGTTCCCTCCAGGATTATAGATTAGAAAGTTTCTTTTAGAAGTACAGTGTCCTATAGGAAACATTCAGAAACAGTCCTGTAGTGTTCTAGAATTACAAATATTATCTCCCTTTGGCACACTTAAGTCCTGGTTCCAGTTGCATCTGCCCAGAAAAGCCTTCCCTGATAATTTACTAAAATACCTCTTTGAGTACAGTCAATGAACATACCAGACTTTATATTGCTTCCTAGCATTTATCAACTAAATTGTTTTGTATGTACCCGGTCTTCTCATGCTCCATCAACGCCATCACTTTGCCTGCTTGATTTTTGATGTGTCCCCGGTGTCTACAAGGCCGGCAATGTTTAGAAGCTAAAGAAAAAGAAATTCAAAGATTGAACTACTCAATATGGGGAATTTCTCACTGCAGCCTGGCAGGGGAGGGATATCAGTAACCATACAGAGCTGGGCTGGCTGGAAATAAAAGGCTGAAAAAGTATCATTAAGAAATAAAAACAACAAAAACAAGAAATAAAAACAAAGAGCTGAGTGTGGTGGCGCACCCCTGTAATCCCAGCGGCTCGGGAGGCTGAGGCAGGAGGATTGCAAGTTCAAAGCCAGCCTCAGCAAGGGCAACATGCTCAGCAACTCAGTGAGACCCTGTCTCTAAATAAAATACAAAATAGGTCTGGGGATGTGACTCAGTGGCCAAGTGTCACTGAGTTCAATCCCTGGTCCAAGAAAGAAGGGGGTGGGGGGAGAAAGAGAAAGAAACCGAAGGACACAAGCAGTGTACTTTAAGCAGGGACTTTACAGGTGGAAAAGACCTGATGGGTCTGATTGTAACAAAGGAAAAAGCCCAGGAATGGTTTATTTATAGTGAAACACATCAAAGGAGTTCATTGTGAGGAAAGGTTCTTCAAAGTGAAAAAGAAGCAAGAACCTGTGGGGGAGTTGGCCTGATTGGAGACTTATCACTTGCACAATAGTTCTTCCTCCTCTAGGCAGCTGGTGCCTCAAGGCTAGTTGGGTGCACTGGTATCTCTTTCCCCCTCTGGGGAGTTGCATTTGAATCTAGGGCTGTCTGAACCAATAAATTCCATGGTATCACAGAATTCACTTTGAGCAGGATGTTGCCAAGGCAATGGAGCGGACTCAGATCCATGAGATGACAGGAGAGTGCTCCAAGGGGTACACCTCCAGTTAGCCTTGGCTCAGACAAGTCCACATTCATTCACAGCTCCCAACCGGGATTGAACTCTGCCAAACCACCACATACCCTGAAGGCTGAGAGAGAGAGAGAGAGAATTAGAGAAAAAAGTGAGAATGAGTAAGAGTGAGTGAGAGAGAGGCGGATGACCAGAGTGTCCACTCTCAGGACTGGGAGAGGGAGAAAGAAAATTTTGGCGAGGGAGCTATTCTTAAATAGTGGAATTTTGCAGGCTGGCAACAATTGGGCCAATGGCTGCTGAGAATGTTCGCAGGCTGACTAGCGGACCAATAGCTGGCTAGGATGTTCCCAGGCTGACGAGCTGTGTTGCAAGGTGGAAGGGGGAGGAATACTGGTGCCAGCAAAATGGCAGATCTGATGCCAGTGTTCCTCCCTTTTTGTTTTGTTTTTTTTTATATAGATACAGGGGGGTGGGACAATGGTCTTCCTGCTGCTTCCTGCTTCCCTTAGTGGCAAAGAGTCTCATTCCTGCTAAAACAGAGGATTAAGGAGGGTTTAAGGTGGGAGCAGAGTTTTGGGAGCCAAAGGTGTCAATAGTGAATCGTAGGTCTTGACTTTGGGTGTCGGGGCTGAAAGTCTTGAAGGAGAAGTGGTTGATTGACTGATTGGTTGGTGAACTTGTGTGTGCACCAGCTCCAGAACTTGTGTATCTGATCTTGTAGGAACTTCTGTAGGCACTTTAGCAGGCATGGACCTTAAAACGACCAAAAATTTCTCTTAATGATTATCAGGCACTCTCCTGCCTAAGAATCTCTTGTAGCCTCCAGACTTATTCTTGGGGCTAATGTAAGTATACATCTTACGTTACATTTAACTATTGTTTCTTCTTTTAAATGCTCGGGAATGGCTATGTTTTGGTTTTAACTATTTTGCTAGGTGTTCAAGATCAAGCTGGACAAATTGACCTTGTTCTTATCTGCTGTTAAGGGTCAGCTGAGTTGCCACAAGAGTTACTCATGGGGAACTTGAGAGCATCTTCTTAACTCCTGTAGTGCCATCTGCTAGGTAGGGTCTCTATGATGAGGTGGCTTCCTTTGGAAGCATCAGAGATGTCTCCCTTTTCCAAGGACCCTCCTCTGTAGCAGGTGCTCTGATTGACTTTTCATCTGCTAGTGGTCTCATCAATCTCCCTGATCAGGAGGTTGTGTGGCCCAGAGTTGCAAAGCTCCTTAGAGAAGTTCTGTTGTTCCCTGGGTTCAGGCTGACTCAGAGGGCAAGAGCCAAATACTGGTTCTTTTGGCCCTTTTGTGTTAATCTTGATCTTAAACCTGATCTTAAACATCCGGCAAGCCAGTCTCTCCAGTCTTAAAGTAAGAATACTGGGTTTTAATGTTTATGACTTTACAGTTATTTATCCCCTTTTATGTAACTGGGTCTATGTTATCTATCCTATAGGTGTGGCTTATTATCTCAAATTAATTTAGGTCATTTGTTCTTGAAGCAATACTACTACAAAACATTAATCAGGCAACAGTTGTAGAGCTTACAAGGAAAATAGAAAATGGAATTAACGCAGTGCAACATTAGTTTGTATAATAGCTGCCTTGAAATTTGGCTGAGCTATACATTATATCCCCTGTATGAGAGCACAGTAATTTTACAACAAAAAAAATCTTTTGAATATAACTTTAAATAAGCGGAAGTCTGGCTTATTTTGGAGCCATTCTGATGTGCAGCAGGGTGGGAGACAGCCTTTTCTCAGGTAAGCCAGGGCTCTTTCCAAATCTTAAATTATTCTAGTTCTGAAGTTGATCTTTGCCTCTTTAAACATCATTTTTTCCATATTATTTTATTGATGCATTATAGTTATACATGATGATGGGATTTGTTATTATGTATTCATACATACACAGTATAAGAATATAATTTGGCCAATATTAGTCCCCAGGACTCCCTTCCTCCCTTCCCTCTTCCCACACTCTGGTCCTTTTCCTGGATTCTACTGATCTTCCTTTGATTTTTATGAGATATCTGCCCCCACCTTTCTTTTCCTTCAGAAGAGTTTTTTAAAGTTCCATTACTGAAGATCTGACTTATTTTCTAGTTTTATTTGAAGGTATCAATTGACAAAATAGAGTCAGGAGTGAGCCCATTCACCCTTCTTTAGTACAAGGATAAAAGAAAGATATGGAGATCACTTTCAGCAACATAAATGGAATATGTCAAATTAGGAATAAAAAGGAAAGATACTAGGACCTATAAAGGGCAAATCCCCCAAAATTCAATAAAATGCTTAAGTACTAACTATATGAACAGCACTAGGTAAAAACATCATTTTACAAAGTTTACATGTATTCTTTCCTGAGTCTGTGTGAATCTTAGTTACACAATGACATTACATCCAAAACATAAATCAAGGAAAGGCTGAGCGAGCTTTTAACTTTTATGTGGCAAAGTGGCAAAATGCTTTCATGCTTCAGGATATTAACCTTTAAACAAATCGGGCTCTAACAGGTCCTGTTATAGAACATTAAATGATATAAATAAATTCCCAATACTGTTCTTATTGACACAAAGAGGGGCGAGAGCAAAGAGAGGAGAAGGTTTGAACATAGGGAATCTCTACCCACTTGCTGCTTTGGTGACAGAAGTCGTATCAGTGCCATTCTTCAGTCAAGAGGAGTCATTATCTAACTTATATTATCTAACTTGTCTAACATGTTACATATCTAACGTTATCTAACTTATATTACATATCTAACATATTATCTAACATATCAGATTGTGTTGCAATAGAAAATGAGCCTGTTTGAGATCTGGAGGTTTGAGATCTGGAGTCAAATGGAGAGGCCAAATGTTTTTGAGGAGACAGCCAAGGGGGTGGGGGTTGCAAAGAATTTTAGATTGGGCAGAGCCCATGGCTAAGAGTTCTCAGGAGCCCAGAGAAGGGAAACAGGAGAGGAAGCGGGATCCCCACAACCTCTCTGATTTCCCACATAGGAGCAGACCATCAGTGAGGGTCATCACCCATCTATGACAGGTCTGCAGCCAAAGCCAAGGGAGACCCTGACCCAGTACTAGAGTTTTCAGAGAGAAAGAGAAAGAGAGAGAGACAATTCAGGGCCACCATAAGAGCTCTGAGGACTCACCGCCACTAGAGGGAAGGCTATCCAGAGTTGAATTCTGTGATGGGTGAGGAGGTCAGCAACGGCAAGAGGCACTAATGCCCTATGGTGGATATCGGCCAGGGAGGAGGGGGCATGGTCAAGGTGACTCTGATCCCCGTGAGGGAAGAGCCAGCAGGCAATGACTATGGATCCCAACGGGGGTTTCATCACAGAAAGACTTTCCTACCCAGAAATATTTTCTTCCCCCTCTACTAAATATATTTCTGTACCTAAGTCATAGTACCCTTGTTTTTAGTGATGACACAGGCAATTTTAAACCCTTTTCATTTACCAATCTATAAAACACCAAAGACATTCAAGTTTATTACCCCATGGAATTTAAGGAGTTAAGAGTATTCAATGTGTGGGCTGGGGTTGTGGCTCAGTGGCAGAGTGCTTGCCTAGCATGTGTGAGGCGCTGGGTTCAACTCTCGTCACTGCATATAAATAAAATAAAGATCCATTACAACTAAGAAAATATTTTTTTAAAAGTATTCAATGTTATTTAACAGCATTTTAACTTTGTAAATTAATCAGATGTCTCTAACAAACACAATTGAGAAACCCCATACATGTCAAATTACTTATTTTACTATAAAAACCAAGATATCAGACAAGTGTATTGAATTGCATCTGCTCTCTCTTTCCTGTGGAAGAAAAGTCCTACAAATAATTAATATTAGACATTTTATAGATGTCAACATTTTATTAATTTGACCAACTAGAGAGTTGTGAGGTAAGTAATTTTAAAGACATTTTATCTTTGTCTACCCAATTTAAATTGAACCTTTTTAATGGTATCAGATCCATATTTTTTATTTTAATTTTATGATCTCATTTATGTCAATTTTGATATCATATACATGATTTTTGGACACAAAATAGACAACATGATATATACATAACACAAAAACAGGCCTTGTAGCTTTTTGTAGGTGAATCTCCATTGCAATGTTATAGATGTTTAAAAATAACTCTAGAGTTGAATAAAAATAGAACTGAGCAAGAAACCATTAACCTAGGTATGTAGGATCAAAATTGTAAGCTTGAAAAATATAGCATTTAAGAAAAATAAAACAATCCATTCACAGTAGCCTCAAAAAATGAAAATACTTAGGAATCAATCTAAAAAAAGAGGTGAAAGACCTCTACAATGAAAACTACAGAACATTAAAGAAAGAAATTGAGGAAGACCTCAGAAGATGGAAAGATCTCCCATGTTCTTGAATAGGCACAATTAATATTATCAAAATGGCCATAGTTCCAAAGGCACTATACAAATTTAATGCAATTCCAATTAAAATCCCAATGGCATTCCTCATAGAAGTACAGAAAGCAATCATGAAATTCATCTGAAAGAACAAAAGACCCAGAATAGCCAAAGCAATCGTGGGCAGGAAGAATCATGCAGGAGGTATCATAATACCACACCTTAATCTCTACCTTGGAGCAATAGTGTCAAAAATGGCATGGTATTGGCATCAAAATAGACCAATGGTACAGAATAGAAGACACAGACACAAACCCACATAAGTACAGTTATCTCGTACTAGAAAAATGTGCCAAAAACATACAATGGAAAAATGATAGCCTCTTCAACAAATGGTGCTGTCAAAACTGGAAATCCATATGCAGTAAAATGAAATTAAACCCATATCTCTCAGCCTGTACAAAACTCAACTCAAAATGGATCAAGGACCTAGGAATTAGACCTGAGACCCTTCACCAAATATGAAAAAGTGCTCATCACTCTAATGATTAGAGAAATGCAAATTAAAACTACCCTAAGATTTCATCTAATGCCAATTAGAATGGCTATTGTCAGGAACACAAGCAATAATAAGTGTTGCATGGATGTGGGGAAGAAGGTACACTCATACATTGCTGGTGGAGTTGCAAATTGGTACAACCATTCTGGAAAGCAGTATGGAGATTCCTCAAAAAACTTGGAGTGGACCCTCCATTTGACCCAGCTATCCCACTCCTCAGTTTATACCCAACAGCCTTAAAATCAGCATACTACAGTAATGCAACCACATCAATGTTCATAGCTGCTCATTTCACAATAGCTAGATTGTGGAACCGATCTGGATGCCCTTCAATAGATGAATGGATAAAGAAACTGTGATATATATACACAATGGAATATTACTCAGCCATAAAGAAGAATAAAATTATCGCATTTGCTGGCAAATGGGTTGAGTTGGAGAATATCATGCTAAGTGAAATAAGCCAATCCCAAAAAACTGAAGGCTGAATGTTTTCTCTGATAAGTGGATGATGATACATAGTGGGGGGGGGGGGGTAAGGGTAGGGGAAGCAAGAGAAGAATGAATGGTGATGAAAAAAAATGTGACGAGAGCGGGTGGGGGAAGGAAAGATAGTTGTCTAAGACAGTATTACCCTATGTATATGTAAAATTACATGAATTGTGTGAATCTACTTTGTGTACAACCATAGAAATGAAAAGTTGTACCCCATTTGTGTTCACAAAAAATATATATATAAAACAAAAAAAGAAACAAGAGTCCTAGAAGAAAAAATAATGGCCATTAATTATTTTAATTAAATAGCATGAGAGCGTGAGAAAGAGAAAGTTAGAGAGATGGAGGGAGAGGAAGAGAGAAAGTCTTTAAACCATTTTTTCTGTGTTGCAGCCCAGAAGTTTAAAATGGACACTTTTTCTTCAGCCTCACGTTGGTCCCTCACTAAACCTGCTGCAATGTCCATTATGTAGGCTGCAGCAAGGACAGGCAGGGGAAATTGCCTATCTCCCACTACTTTATAGGAGTGGGACTGCTGTATCATTCTCCTTACTGAGACATGCCACTGGCTGTTGGGCTGGTTAGGGTTACTCCCTCCACAATGGCCACCTCCTGCATGGGGGCTAGAACATGTTTGTGGGACTGGTGGGCTGGCCCAGGGAGCAGAAGCAGAAACAGAAGGGGGCAAAGGAGATGGAGGAGCAGGGGCTGGACGGGGTCTCTGCTGCAGGAATCTGGTATCGGGGTGGTTTGCCAACCAGGTCAAAGTTGGAGGATGGGGAGAAGCCAAAAGGAGGTGTTGGGTTTGCAGGTAGAGCAAAGATCAGGTTTAGTGCACAAGAAAGAGAAAGCTTGAAGATAAGGAATCCTTTTCCATCTGCCTGCTTGCTCATAGAAGTTGTATGCCATTAAGTGGTCATTTTAGATTGCTTATGTAAAGGATACTGTGGCCAAATATCATTACGCAAGCAAATAAGTTTTGGTGGCTCAGATGAGGAGTTTAAGATTGTAGACACTCCAGGGGTTAATCTGCCGGAATGGAGGAACCAGATTCCATGGTGGAAACTGATAGAGCCAAGTCAATGTCCAAGGCATCCAGAGGTCACAGACTAGTTGGCTGGAGATGAGACAGCAGCACAGTGATGGGGGTCATCATCCAACCATGAGTGTGTGCAGGGCAAAAGCCAAGAGAGTTGAGGACCTGATGTCAGGATTTTCAAGAGAGTGAAGAGAAACTTCAAGCCTGAGAATCTCCACCATAAAGATTGGGGACTCACCCATCAGATAAGGTTACCTAAGGGGGCCAGCTGTAACTATAAAAGTCATGGCTGGGGGGACCCCCACTCCTCCGTCACCTCAAGGGTACCAGATGATAGTACTCTAGTTGAAACAGTTGAAAACTTTGGATTGACGGTTGCATCTCAGGTCAGCATAGGAGTAAACAAGTCAACCTAGGGGAAAACTCACCAATCTGAAGCCAGTGTCTGGACGTGGAGGAGAGCATCCAGGCAAATGGAAGGTGAGACTAATGTCTTGGGGTCTGGGGTGACAGATGGAATTCCACTCACCTAAGTGTCAGTAGAAGAGCCCATCTGAGTCATGGCACCAATGGAAGCACTCAGAAAAATCACTCCCAATGTGGCAACCCATGCAAGAGATTTTATTAGGAGGACAGGCAGAGTGCCCACAGGGTGAGAGAGAGAGACAGGCAGATGATCAGTGTCCGCTCTCAGGGCTGGGAGAGTGAAAATGGTGGGGGAGCTATTCTTAAGTAGTGGAATTTCACAGACTAACGACAATTGGACCATGGCTGCCAAGAATGTTCGCAGGCTGACTGGGTTGTAAGATGGGAGGGGGAGGAATACTGGTGGCAGCAAAGTGGCAGATCTGATGCCAATAGTTACTGTGGCTTTGCATTGGGCAATGTTGTTAGGTCGAATTTAGGTGGCTGGATAGAAGGGAGTGGGGCAGCAGGCAACCCGTGCATGCATGGCAGAGCATCAGGAAGTGTGTGCCAGAGCAACCAATCAGACGCCAACAGATAAACCCTAATGGGTCTTGCACCCACCTGTCACTCAGTGGGACCCCCCAACTCAACTCTGGAGAGACAGGGATCTCAGCAGGGTCCCACAGCCACTCCCATGCAGGTACTGAATCCCCAAGCATTCCCCACCTATTCCAGGTCATAAAAACCCTGGCCAGCAGGAGTTCTGTGTGACTTCTCATGCCCCCCCCCCCAACTCTGGAGGACTGATGAACATCACCGAGAGCCAAATCCCAATAAAGCGTTGTTTAGCTGCTTTTGGTCTGACTCCCTTTTGGCCACCTGCATCCAAATCTTATAAATGTGACTCCAGGATGGCATTTCCTAATGTTGACACACAGTTTCGCAACCCAATTGTTGAGGAATATTATTTATTTTTAAAATTTATTTTTAAAAAGTTCATACATGTATATAGGGTAATAATGTCTCATTCTACCATCCTTCCTACCCTCACCATCCCGCCCCTCCCCTCACTCTGCACAATCCAAAGTTCCTTCATTCTTCCCTACACAACCCCCACTATGGATCAGCATCCACTTATCAGAGAGAACTTTCACCCTTTAGTTTTTTGGTGGCTTATTTCACTTAGCATATTCTCTTGTTCCAACCATTTACCTATGGATGCCATAATTTCATTCTTCTTTAAGGCTGAGTAATATTCCATTAGGTATATGTACCATATTTTCTTTATCCATTAATCTGTTGAAGGGCATCTAGATTGGTTCCATAGTTTAGCTATTGTGAACTGAACTGCTATAGAGGCTGCATCACTATAGTATGCTGATTTGAAGTCCTTTGGGTATAAACAGTAGTGGGATAGCTGGGTCAAATGGTGGTTACATTCCACATTTTCTGAGGAATCTCCATATTGCTTTCCATACTGCACAAATCTGCAGTCCCACCAGCAGTGTATGAGTGTACCTTTTTGCCCACGTCCTCACCAACACATATTATTGCCTGTGTTTTTGATAATTGTCATTCTGACTGGAGTGAGATGAAATCTTAGAGTAAGTTTGATTTGCATTTCTCTAATTGCAAGAGACAAACTTTTTTCATGTTTGTTGATGGATTCTATTTCTTCTATGAAGTGTCTGTTCAGTTCCTTAGCGCATTTCTTGATTGGGTTATTTGGGTTTTTGGTGTTTTTTGAGTTCTTTATATATCCTGGAGATTAGTGCTGTTTCTGAGATTCATGTGGTAAAGATTTTTTCCCAGCCTGTAATCTCTCTCTTCACGTTATTGTTTCCTTTGCTGAGAAGAAAATTTTTAGTTTGAATCCATTCTATTTATTTATTTATTGATGCTGAGGATTGAACCCAGGACCTTGTGCATGTGAGGCAAACACTCTACCAACTAAGCTATATCCTCAGCCCCCCATACTATTTATTGATTCTTAATTTTATTTCCTGGGCTTTAGGAGTCTTCTTAAGGAAATCAGGTCCTAAGCCAACATGATGAAGATTTGGACCTACTTTTTTTTTCTATTAGACACAGGGTCTCTGTTATAGTACCTAAATTTTTGGTCCACTTTGATTTTTTTTCAGGGTGAGAGAGAGAAGTAAGTCTACTGATGTGAACTAAACTTACATTCCAGGGATGAACCCCACTTGATCCTGGTGCACTAGCTTTTTTTTAATGTTTTTGTATGTGATTTGTAAGAATTTTATTGAGAATTTTTGCATCTATGTTCATCAAGGATTTTGGTCTGAAGTTTTCTTTCCTTGATGTGTCCTTGTCTGCTTTTGGTATAAGGGTGATACTAGCCTCATACAATGAGCTTGGAATGGAATAATTTCAGGAATATTAGTATTAATTCATCTTTGAAGGTCTTATAGAAATTGGATGAAGACTCCAACTGGTCCTGAGCTTTTCTTGGTTGGTAGGCTTTTGATTGCATCTTTTATTTCACTGCTTTAAATTGATCTGTTTAAATTGTGTATGTCCTGCTGCATCAGTTTGAGTAGATCACATGTCTCTAGAAATTTTTCAATGTCTTCAAGTTTTTCTATTTTATTTATGTATAAAGTTTCACAATAGTTTCTAATTATCTTTGTATTTCAGTAGTATCTGTTGTGATATTTCCTTTTTCATCACGAATTTTAGTAATTTGTTTTCTCTCCTTGTTAGTGTGACTAAGGGATTATCAATTTTATTTTTTCAAAGAACGATCTTTTTGTCAATTTTTTCAGTTGTTTCTTTTGTTTCAGTTTTATTGATTTCTTCTCTGATTTTAATTATTTCCTGACTTCTGCTGCTTTCAGTGTTGATTTGTTCTTCTTTTTCTAGGGTTTTGAGATGTGATGTTAGGTCATTTACTTTGTTGGCTTTTTATTCTTTTAATGTATGAGCTCAATGCAGTGAACTTTTCTCTTAGCACTGCCTTAATAGTGTCCCAGAGATTTTGATGTGTTGTATTGGTATATTCTCATTTACCTCTAAGTATTTTTTATTTCCTCCTTGATTTCTTCTTTTATCCATCGTCATTCAATAGGATGCTATTAGTCTTTAGGTGTTAAAGTAGCCTCTATTTTTTGTTTTATCATTGATTTCTAGTTTCATACCATTATGATCTGATTGAATTCAGGGTAGTATTTCTAAATTTTTGGATTTTCTGAGAGTTGCTTTGTGGCATAACATATGGTCTTTTTAAAACAAGGATCCATGTGCTGCTGAGAAGAAAGTCTATTCTCTCAATGATGGGTGAAATACTCCATGTATGTCCATTAAGTCTAAATCATTGATTGTAATATTTAATTAGTTCTTTGGTTTTTGTTTGGAAGATCTATTCACTGGTGAGAGAGGTGTGCTAAAGTCACCCAATGTTATTGTGTTGAGGTCTATTTGATTCTGGAAATTGAGAAGGGTTTGTTTGATGTACATAGATGCTCCATTGTTTGGGGCATATATATTTATGATTGTTTTGTCTTCTTGGTGTATGATTCCCTTAAGCAGTATGAAATGTCCTTTATACCTTCTGACTAACTTTGGTTTGAAGTCCACTTTCTCTGATATGATGATGGAAACCCCTGCTTGTTATGCAGTCCATGTGAGTGATGTGTTTTTTCCCAACATTTCACCTTCAGTCTGTGAATGTCTTTTCCTAGGAGGTGAGTCTCTTGAAGACATCATATTGTTTGGTCTTTTTTTAAAAAAAAAAAAAATCCAATCTGCCTTTGTCTTTTGAGTGATGAGTTTAGGCCATTAACATTCACAGTTATTACTGCGATGTGATTTGTATTCCTGGTCATTATGGTTGGGTTTGGTTTGGTTTGGTTTTTAACTTGACTTAGTTTCTCCCTTTATTGATCTTTCCTTTAGTGTAGTTCCTCCTTTTGATGGTTTTCGTTTTTTTCATTTCCTCCTCATGGAATATTTTGCTGAGAATGTTCTGTAGTGCAGGCTTCCTAGTTGTAAATTATTTTAAATTTCATTTATCATGGAAGGTTTTTATTTCATCTTCAAATCTGAAGCTTAATTTTGCTGGACATAAAATTCTCCATTCGCATCCATTTTCTTTCAGAGCTTGATATGTTATTCCAGGACTTCCTGATGTTGAGGGTCTGGGTGGAGAAATCAGCTGAGATCCGAATTGGTTTCCCCCATATGTAATTTGATTTTTTTTTCTCTTGCAACCTTCACAATTCCATCTTTATATGTCAATCATTATCATTATAATGTGCCTAGGTATGGTTCAGCTGTAATTATGTACATTTGGGGTCCTGTGAGCCTCTTGTATTTGATTTTCCATTTCTTTAGATTTGGGAAGTTTTCTGACAGGTCACTGAAAAAATTGTGCATTCCTTTGGTTTGTATCTCCACACCTTTTTCTGTTTTAGTAAATCTTAAATTTGGTCCTTTCATGTTATCCCATATTTCTTGGAAGTTCTCTTCATGGTTTCTTACCATGTCTGTGTGGTCAACTTTATTTTCAAGAGTATATATTTTGGGGCTGGGGATATGGCTCAGTTGGTAGGGTACTTGCCTAGCAAGCCCCAAGGCCCTTGGTTCAATCCCCAGCACCGCAAAAAAAAAAATAGAAAAAAAAAAAAAAAAAAAGTATATATTTTGTCTTCATTGTCTGAGATTCTGTCTTCTGAGTGGTCTAGTCTATTGGTCATACTTTCCATTAAATTTGTAATTTGGTTTATTGTTTTTTTCATTTTGAGGATTTCTGCTTGATTCCTTTTTATGATCTCTGCCTCTTTATTGATCTTTTACTTCTTGTATTTTCTCTCCAATACAGTCCTTTATTTTGAAGATTAATCTATGTATTTTCTAAACTCCTCTGACACTCTTCTACTGTGTCTCTATGAATTCCATTGTTGGAACATCTTAGTTTGAGACACTTTGTTCCCTTATTTTTTCATGTTGTTTGTGTGTCTTCTCATCTAGCACTATTGAGCTGAGGTAGTACAGATTCTACCCTGTAGTCTCAAGTGTCCCTGAAGGCTTCCAAGGCCTCACCTTTAAGGGGGAGACCAATATTAACAGCACCCAATGGAAACAATATACCACCTTAAACCAAATGGCTCCTCTTAAGGCCTTTATGGTTTTGTCACAATAGACAGAAATGAAGTGTTCAATTATAGTCTACAATATAAACAGTAAGTTTGCTAAAAGGGTTTATGATTTCAAATGATGGACAATGAGGGAACAGAAATAGTGTAAGATGTGAAATTTATGAGTAAGAGGGGAGAAGATAAAGGTAAAAATTGACAGTAAGAGCAAGGGAAGAATCAACAGAGGTTGGTTGTTAGTATGAGGGAAGTGAGAAGGAATCCAGATAGGTGAGAGAAAAAATACATACTTTTTTTTAAAAGTAAAAATATAAGAATATACAACAAAATTGTCATATAGTATTCAGACCTCCCATTCCTCAATAAATAGATGCATGAAAAGTATTTGGATTCAAAGATGGTAGAGATGTGAGAGAGAAGGTGAAAAAAAGAATCAAAAAAAGGAAAATCTCAATGGAAAATTGATTGCTTCTGTTGGCTTTCAAAATTTTCTCAGCTTCCCTTCTCCACTGATAGGTGGGGTTGTCTGAAGTTTGATGTTAGCTCCAGTCCAGTGGGTGTTGGACTGATTGTGTGGGTGATCCAATAGCAAGATGCCCTCAGACCCTCTTACAGTCTTCTCGATTGTAGCCAGCCCCTTCCATCTCTGCACACTTCAGGGCTCACTGAGTTGGAGAGAGCCATTTTCTCCAGTTTCTTCAACCTAGATCCCCCAGGAAACTATCCCTAGTCTTCCACCTTTCCACAGGTTTGCCAGACCCAGACTGACCCATGCAGAACCAGGGTCAATCTGATGGACCTGGCTTTAGGTTCTCCAGACCCCTGTCTTGCTGTAGTTCCAAGATCTCAATGCCCTTTCAACTTGCAAAGAGACCAGCAGAGATGTGCTCACACAAAGGAGCAACCCTGCAAAGAGGCAGCCAGATGGTAGCCACTACCACACCAAGCAGAAAGACCTCAGGTGCAACCAGACCTGCACATACCCCAATATATCTCCAGGTCCTGGCCTGAGTCCCTAAGCAAAGGTGGCCACAGCCTGAGATTGCAGTTGCCATGATGGCAAACCTGCAGGCCCTGGCTGTTGTCCCAGGATGGCAGCAGTTATGTGTAACCAAATCTGCAGGTAGTGTGACAATGGACTTCCAGGCAACAGCAGACAGCAGGCAATTTGCAGGTGGTTTGCAGGCTAGTTGCAGACAGTAGGCAATGGGTACGTAGGAGAGCAAATGGGCAAATGATGGTTGATAGGCAGTGGTCAGTGAGTGATCCACACCCAAAAGGCAGGCAATATGCTGGCAGATGACAGGTGATAGTGGCTGACAAATAGGGTAAACAGCAGGGGCGTGGTGGACAGCAATGACTATCTCCCGGAGAAACAGTATTTCCTCTGCTCGAATCCCGAGTTACTGAGCGACAATGAATGCAGCCTCCCACTAGTCTGCCATCTTGGCTCTCTGTGGTGGAATTTTACATCTATATGTTATGAAATTTCTCAGAACTCTACATACCCACCCCCTGCCATTTTAGCATATGCAATAACTAATAAAGTCTGTAATCAAAACTAATTGTACAGGCCATGGATGTAGCTCAGTGAAGGCCCTAGGTTTAATCTTTAGCATCAAAAAATATAACTAATTGTACTAATTTCATTTGGTTTTGTGTATTGTAGTTAAGATAATTATCACTAAAGATATGGCATGAAGGCTACCCATGCACATATTTTGTAATTTCTTAAGAATCAAATTATTCGGCTGGGGATTTAGCTCAGCAAGTAGAGTGCCTGCCTCGCAAGCACAAGGCCCTGGGTTCAATCCCCAGCACCGCAAAAAAAAAAAAAAAAAGAATCAAATTATTTCAGCTGGGCACGGTGGCACACGCCTGTAATCCCAGCACCTGGGAGGCTGAGGCAGCAGGATCCCAAGTTCAAAGCCAGCCTCAGCAACTTAGCAAGGCCCTAAGCAACTCAGTGAGACCCTAACTCTAAATAAAATACGAAATAGGGCTGGGGATGTGGCTCAGTGGTCGAGTGCCCCTGGGTTCAATTCCCAGTACCCCTCCCCCCCCAAAAAAAAAAAATCAAATTATTTCAGTAACTTTTTTTTTTTTTTGGCAGTGCCAGGGATTGAACCCAGGGCCTTGTGCTTGTGAGGCAGGCACTCTTCCAACTGAGCTATATCCCAAGCATTGAATACATAAACAACTGAAATTACTTCAAAAACATTTTTTAGTAAAATATTTTGTAAATTTAGGCTACTTATAAGTATGGATTTATGAAATTAATATTTCTTTTAAAGTACCTCAATAAAGATTAAGATTTGCCAGAGTTAATTATATGATACAAGATGAGCATAGAATACTCTGCAGTGTATATAACCATTAAAATTAGGATTAAAACACTTTCACTTTAAAATTATGGATAATTGAGAATGTTCAGGTTACCCTGCCCCAAAATGGACATCAAGTATGATGACTTTAGACTTGTGATGGCCTTCCAATATATATCATTTTCATGATACTTCATCAATTTTCTGACAATTTCATGCCATTCCACATTGCAGGGCATGATGGCACACACCTGTAATTCCAGTGACTGGAGGCTGAAGCAAGAGGATTCCAAGTTTGAGGTCAGCCTCACCAACTTAGTGAAACCCTGTCTCAAAATAAAAAGAGCTGGGGATATAGCTTAGTGGTAAAGTGCCCCTGGGTTAAATCCCCAGAATCCACCCCCAGAAAAGTCATTCCACATTTACTGTGTCCTTGTTTTATTTCTGTGTGCATTAATAACAGATAAAGAAGAACACATCACTGAAATCCTGTTCTGTTGTCATTTGAAAATTTTTTTTCAGGACTTTTCTGCCTTGAATGTATCAGTGTTTTTCTGTTTACTTTCTCATGTAAAGTGAGGTAATTACTGAAGGCACTAATATATTCTCTGTATTCATTAAATTTTCACACCTATGCAAATTCCACAATCTCCCAAGGGCAAAAATCTATGAACATTCTGCTGTATGCTAAATATTCATATGTGGTAGAAGCAGAGTGATATTTGATGAATTCAAAGTACTAACATGGTTTGGCCCTGCATGAGTTTGAATGCAATGAGTTGAGAGTCTGTGCAAAGAATTATTACTGTCATATGTCTGATGAAGCCTGACAGGAGAGCAAGGTTCCCCCAATCACTAAATCAATAAAGTCTCTTCTCCCTTGTATGAATTCTTTGATGAACATTGGGTGCATCATGGAACTTAAGGACTGAATTCATGTTGAAGGCTTTCCCACACTCAGTTAACATGGTTCATCTCCCATGTAAGTTCCTTGGTGTATGAGATGGAAGGTGTGTAAAATTTTTCCACTGAGTATACGCAAAGAAGTCTTTTCTATGTGAAAGCTTGGATGCTGCACAAGCCGTTTTCTACCTTAAGGCATTACCATGATCATTACATTGTTAGGATTTATTTCCATTATGTATTCGCTGATGTACAATGAGATTTCTCTTTGAGGAGAAGCCTTTCCCACACTCACTGCATACAAATGGTTTCTCTCCAGTATGACTTCGCTGATGAACAACTAGGCGACTTTTCACAGTGAAGCCTTTACCACATTCATTACATGCATATGGTTTCTCTCCAGTATGAACTTGCTTATGTAAAATGAGCTCAGTTTCCACGGAAAAGCCTTTTCCACATTCATTACATATGTAGGATTTCTCTGCTGTATGAGTTTGCTGGTGTACAACAAGATAGCGTTTCATGGTGAAGCCTTTTCCACATTCACTACACATAAAAGGTTTCTCACCAGTATGAGTTCGCTGATGTACCACAAGATTGCTCTTAAAGGCAAAACCTTTTCCACATTCATTGCATATGTAGGGTTTCTCTCCAGTATGAGTGCGCTGATGTAACATCAGTCCACTATTCACAATGAACCCTTTCCCACATTCACTGCATTTGTAAGGTTTCTCTCCAGTATGAGTTCGCTGATGTACGATCAGTCGGCTCTTCAAAGGGAAGCCTTTCCCACATTCACTGCAGATATAGGGTTTCTCTCCAGTATGAGTTCGCTGATGTATGATGAGCATACTCTTCACAGTGAAGCCTTTTCCACAGTCATTACATAGATAGGATTTCTCTACTGTATGATTTCTCTGATGTACAATGAGATTACTCTTCCTGGGAAATCCTTTTCCACATTCATTACATACATAGGGTTTTTCCCCAGTATGAGTTCGCTGATGTTCAATCAGACGACTCTTCATAGTGAAGCCTTTCCCACATTCATTGCATATATATGGTTTCTCTCCTGTATGATTTCGTTGATGTATGATGACATAGTGCTTTGTGGTAAAGCCTTTCCCACATTCACTACATATATAGGGCTTCTCTCCTGTATGAGTTCGCTGATGTATAACAAGCATGCTCTTCACAGTGAAGCCTTTTCCACACTCACTACATACATAGGACTTCTCTCCCGTATGATTACGTTGATGTACAATGAGATTACGCTTGCCTGGGAAGCCTTTTCCACATTCATTGCACACATAGGGCTTCTCTCCAGTATGAGTTCGCTGATGTTCAATCAATCGGCTCTTCATAGTAAAGACTTTTCCACACTCACTGCATATAAAGGATTTCTCTCTTTTATGAATTCTCTGATGCTCATTGAGCCTGGACTTTCTGGAGAATACTTTGGCACACATATTGCATCCATAAGGTTTCTCTCCTGTATGCACCCTCTCATGATCAGTGAGCTGAGACTTCTTGAAAAAGGCTTTCCCACATTCACTGCACACATGGGTTTTCTCTATTTCATGAATTCTCTGATGCTTAATGACTTGGGACTTATCACTAATAGGTTTTCTACTTATAGGGAACTTAACTGCAGAATGGGATTCCTCATACTTCTCTTTCACAAATGATTTCACATTTCCCTTTATTTTAGTAGACTTCTTAATGTCATAGTTTTTGTTTCGGTTGACTAAACTTAAATTTGACTTCAAAGTCCTTATATATAACTCAACCCTATTATGATTCTCCTTGAAAGGAAAATTACTTTTGATTTGAAGTTCATGATATTTTTCCACACTCTTTAGCATTCTTTGATTTTCTGAGTGACTCTGAAGATGATGATCAACGCTGCCATTTTCTAGGAAACAAGAGAACAATGAATCTTTTCATAACCTGGGTGGAATAAAACTTAAAAGAGCACTTGCCTAGCACGAGTGAGCCTCTGGGTTCAATACACAGCACTGAAAGTGTAAATAAATAAATAAATAAAGCTTTTTAGTGAAAATTAACAGGATAAAAGAAACTCCATGTATAACTGTTCCTTACTTTTATAACTTAATAGTAAAAACACAATACTATAAATGAACCAAAAATTGAAAACCATACATAAGTTTTAGTAGTTGACAATCTATATAATTTTGGCTGCTTTCTAAATAGGATCTTGTGAAACACACATACACAGTAAAATATGAGCAAGTCATCGTTGTGAGCAAATGAGAGGGTTTAGAGGAACACTATTTCACAGAAGTTGACGAGACAGCAGACCATAAAAATGGAAGAGACACTGATCCAAAATGATGAAGACTCTGTTTACTCA
This sequence comes from Glaucomys volans, assembly GCA_020662805.1. NCBI lineage: Eukaryota > Metazoa > Chordata > Mammalia > Rodentia > Sciuridae > Glaucomys > Glaucomys volans. The sequence goes on from JAJEJO010002636.1 coordinate 121,314, forward strand.
TTCCATAATATTTATTAAATGGCTCCCAGGCACAGAATGCTCTACTGGTTGGACACAGTGGCACACCCTGAAATCTTACCTACTTGGGATGCTAAAGCAAGAGCATTCCAAGTTCAAGGTCAGCCTGGGAAACTTAGCAAGATGCTTCCCCAAATTAAAAAAGGACTGGGTTTGATCCCCAGCACTACAAAGAACAACAAAAATAAGAAGGGCTGGGGATGTACTTCAGTAGTAGAGTGCCACTGGGTTCAATCCCTAGTAAAGCCCAAAACAAAACACTCTACTAATGTTTGAGATATGCAAAATATGCCATATTTCCACTGATCTCAGATTTCAGTTGGGGAAATGAACGAGGAGGAAATGAGGAAAGAAGGATACTGGAGATAGTTAAAATGTGGTCTGAAGGAGCAGTAAAGATGGAAGAGTGTGAAATCAGAATATATCTGTATAAAGAAAAGATAAAGCTAAATGATGACTTCAAGGAGAGAGTAGTGAATGAAATAGGATTATTTTGCTAACTATGGGGCTTGAGACAATGGGGATGTGGAAATGTCTCATAATGAGATGGAGAATACTACCATGACAGAACATGTAGAATAACACATTCATTGTCTAGCATAAACTTTAAAATGGTTTTTATTTTTACTTTTAGCCATAATAGGAGAACTTCATTTTAGGATTATTTTAATTTAGGTAATATTAACCCTAAATTAGCTAAATTCATGTTTCTTTATTAAGTGGGTAATATGTTGATTTTACTTGGAAGCAGACCCATATGCCAGGCATGGTGGCACATGCCTATAATCCCAGTGGCTCGGGAGGCTGCAAGTTCAAGAGTAGCCTCAGAAACTCAGCAAGGCCCTAAGCAACTTAGTGAGAGCACCTCTGGGTTAAATCTGTAGTAAAAAAAAAAAAAAAAAAAAATCTGCAGATCCACATAGTTAAAATGGTATTTAGATGTGTAATAATAACATCAAGAATCTAGTGACCAAACACACTGGCACATGCCTGTAATTCCAGCAGCTCAGGAAGCTGAAGCAGGAGGATAAAAAGTTTGAGGCCAGTCTCAGCAACTTACCAAGGCCCTGAGCAACTCAGAGAGAACCTGTCTCTAAATGAAATATAAGAAAGGGCTGGGCATATGGCTCAGTTGTCAAACACCCCTAGGTTCAATCCCCAGTACCAAAAAAAAAAAAGAAGAAGAAAAAGAAAAATCTAGCTGGAAGTATAAATGAAGACAGTCATATGGAAATGATATGTACATCTTATTAAGGAAAAGAAAACTTGGGTTGATGGTGTGGCTCACTGACAGAGCATTTGCCTAGCATGCATGAGGCCCTGGGTTTAACCTCCAGTACCTTGGGGAAAAATGTGTGTGCATGGGGACTGGATAACATGTTGGGAGGACATGTAGAATGAAAGATGATGAAGGTATTAGAACCAAGATTTTAGACATCTCAGCATTTAGAGTTTTGGGATTCTTTAAGCCCATTTAGAGGAACCAAGAAATATGCATACTAAGGTGCATAGAACAAATGGATTTGTTATCTGGCAAGTAAGACTACAATCTATAATGTTCGAATTAAAGTGAACTGAAATAGACCCATAGTAATCCCATTCCTAAATCTGCCCTCTTCAGTATGTGGAACACTACAAACTAACTTTCCAAAAATCTCAACACATAATAATCTCCTATTATTAATAGTCCATCTGTGTTTAGCTGTGTCATATCATCATACAGTCCATTTATAATGGAATATGGAAACACTGATTGTCAGGCAATTTTGCAAGTGGCTAGTGTACCACTGCAGTTGTCTTCAGAAGCTAAGTACCTGCTGCATGGGACACGAAAACTATCACCTTCTTCATTACATGCAGAGTGAAGCCTCAGCCAAATCCCCTTTTCAATGTTCCTGATACACTGTTCCCTCATCTTGCCACCAGTCACAGCTGCAACAGTAAGGATGTACGAAAGGATAAACTCCTCCATCTGGACCAACATCATGCCAGCTTTACCTTTAGTTTTCCTTAGAGGATGTGGCTATTGTTTATTATGGCTACACTGCTGCCATCCAAGTGGAAAAAAAGACTAATTAGGGCTACAACATATGAAAATAAGCAAACTTCCACTATACTGCCTTGATGACGTATAAATCTCAACAGCCACCCTGGCAATGAAAGGCTCCATTATCACCATTCCATTAATCTACATGTCTACTCCACCACTTTACCTGCATAAACCTTCTAACTCTGGGCTCCATCTGGCCAACATCAGTCCAGTCTCTTGATAGTTGACCACCCAGTCCTGTACATTTCCTACTTCATGCCTTTATTCCTGCTTTATGGCTTATCTTTTAATCCAAAGTCTAGATATATTGTGTGCATATCATCCTGTCATTCTCATTCTGACTATACCACAGAAGACCTATTTCCTCTATATTTCTAAGTTAATCCCTTTCTTTACTGTTCAACTCTAGGACTTCTGTGAGAGACAAGACTCAGGTCAGCCATGTAGGCAATATAGCACTGAGCCCTGTAAAAACACAGGCTCAAGTGAGTTTCCCTGATTGGCAGCACTCTGTGTATATTGTCACACATGGTGGCCAGAAAGAGAGAATACTATCCATGTGTCAAACAGGAAAGCACCGCATTTTTACCCCTCCTGCACTCCTGACCAAGAATCCCACTCCTAAGCAAACACTCAAGAAGAATGACAGCTAGAAATGCAACTCAGTAGTAGAGTACTTGTCTGGCATGCATTAGGCCCTGGGATCAATCTCCAGCATCACCAAAAGAGAAAAACATTTTTATAAAACAATTTAAGTATGCTGAAAATCTTTCAAAATTGCCTGGGGTGATGGTTACATAATTCTGTTAATATACTATAAAGCCCTGAGTAGTACATGCTCAAATGGCAAATTATAAGGTATGTTAACTATCTCAGTACAGCTTTTTTAAAACTACAGAAATATAAGGGAAAAACAACTTCTGGAAATGAATACAATCCTAAAATCTACAATGAACTAAAAGAAAATTGAAATATCAAATGTACAGAGACAGTAAACTGAGGCAGACATAAATTATGATCTAGTTGGACTGGAAATGATACAGGATGCAAAACAATGCTTTCTAGTTACAATAGTCAATAGAAACAGACTTTTAGGTCTACACGTGTAGAAAGGACTTTATAACATACAAGATGCCACCAGCATGAACAGGATGGTGAGATGGCTTTTTTCAAAAATACCTTTATTTTATTTATTTATTTTTATGTGATGTTGAGGATGGAACCCAGTGCCTCACACATGCAAGGCAAGCACTCTACCACTGAGCTATAACCCGACCCCAGTAAGGTGGGTTTTTTTGTGGAGGGAAGGTGATTCCTATTTCTCACTCAGAAACTAGAAACACGGGCCAGCTGCCATAGAGAAAAGTAAAACATGTAGAACTGAAGTGTATATTAAGCACTATTAAGGGAGATATTGATTTGGGAGTCTCATTTAGAGAACAGAGAAAGCTTAATCATGGGACAAGATCCAATTTAAGGATTAGAAAAACATAAAATGGAAAAACCATTGAAGAACCTCAGAATGGGGGAAAAACAGCTAAGGAATCATCTAAATTTACAATTTGATCAAGTTACACTGAGGACATAATATACGGAGTAGGTGTGGATGTTTGGAAGGGGAATTGATACTTCCCAATGGAGCAGGAAAGCACAAGTCAGAACAGATGATAAGTTCACAGACCTCTATATGGAGCATGGTCTGGAAGGTGGAATTCCACAGTGAGGTGGAAAGAACAGGTAGAGACACTGACTGGTATAAAAAGGGGGAAGAGAAAACAATAATTTAAAATGTCAGGTTGATAGAATCCAAGGAAGAACAAAATTAGGCAAAACAAACAAAAAGCAAGATGAAATAGGCAGGTGTCAGATCTCCAAACACAATAAAAGGATATATTTCCCTCCTAAGACCCAAAAGAAACATTCTGAGATGGGGAAAGAGATCCATGGAAGCTGTGTTTCTGTACACTCAGACACCCATGTGGCTTTTTCTGACTCACCAGAATGTTTTTGTTTTTGTTTTTGTTTTTGGAACCAGGGATTGAACTCAGGGACACTCGGCCACTGAGCCACATCCCCAGCCCTATTTTGTATTTTATTTAGAGACAGGGTCTCACTGAGTTGCTTAGGGCCTCGCTAAGTTGCTGAGGCTGGCTTTGAACTTGTGATCCTCCTGACTCAGCCTCCTGAGTCGCTTGGATTACAGGCATGCGCCACCACGCCTGGCCCAGAGTATGTTTAACCTGTGGTTAAACATCTTTCTGGTTCTCACTCACCTGGAGAGATCCAACTATGCACTTCTTCTTCTGTCCAAGGTTCTTCCCCTCGTTCCAACTTGGAGAGGACATCTGGCTTGCTGACTGGGTAACCTGTTTATGTGCAATGAGAAAAGACTTGACACAGCTATTGGGCTGAGACGTGTCAACACGGGAGAGGTTATGTTCAAGGATTAGACAGCTTTTCCATCTGCAAAGCAGAGGCTTTTCTCTCAGGAAACAACACATTACACCCTCTTATCTGGAACCAAAAATCTACTACAAAAAAGCACTACAAAGGCTCTGGCTCATTAAGTAGCTATTAAAGGAAAGGCCAGAGACTGGCACCCTCTGAACTGCACAGGGCAGCCAAACTCACCCACTGACACCAGGTTGCCGTAGTTCTCCAACATCACATCCCGGTACAGGTCCTTCTGAGCAGGGCCCAGGAGCTGCCACTCCTCCTGGGTGAAAGGCACAGCCACATCTTCCAGTGTCAGCAACTCCTGAAATAACAGAATCCTGGTTAAATCTGTTATTATTTTACTGATTCTTGAAGAATGTAAAGGAAGTTGTGCTGCTCATAACAACATATACAGACTGAATATATAAGCCTACTGTATTTTTAATATGTAGTATAGAATCACTCTCCAGATATTCTAAAATTGTGCAGTGAGCTATTCACCCAACAAAGTATAAGGTTTTATAAGATGCAGCCATTAACTTCTCTCAATAAAAACAAATGTATCATTTTTTCATTTCAGCATCTATTTATTTATTTATTTATTTTTGGCAGTGCTGGGGATTGAACCCAGGGCCCTGTGCTTGACAGGCAAGCACTCTACGAACTGAGCTATATCCCCAACCCTTCAGCATCTATTGACAATCAAAATAAACACTGCTGTGGATGTGGCTCAGTGGATAGAGTGCTTGCCTGACCTGCACCAGATCCTGGGTTCAATTCCCAATAGCACAAAAAAAAAAGAAGGAAAGAAATAAAATGTTGGTGACATCCAGACATATACTAGATTGCTATATCTACTGTAAGTCTTCCTGGCTTTCACCAGAGTAAAACATGGAAGAGACTCTAGATGCCAGAACTTCAGGATACTATGTAAGTGTTTAATTACAAAATACAACAAAAAAAATAGAAATATACATAAAGTATAAAAACTGTTATAGGGCTGGGGATATAGCTCAGTTGGTAGAGTGCTCGCCTCACATGCACAAGGCCCTGGGTTCAATCGTCAGCACCACGAAAAAAAAATAAACTGTCATAGACTAATCAAATTTGAAAAAATGATTCTTGAAAATATATGTATTAAATACATGTATACAGAAGAATACACACACACCTATATATCCAGGTATCTTTTTGTTTACAGAAAGGTTAAATTAGACACCCTGAAGAGATAGTGAACTGGAATATACATTTTAAAAAAATAAATAATCAGCTGGATGTAGTGGCACTTGCCTATAATCCCAGGAACTTGGAAAGGAAAAAGAACATTGTTACTCAGAAGACTGACAATGTTTTTTTTTTTTTTTTTTTTTTTTTTAAGTGGTACTAGGGATTGAACCCAGGGTTGCTCTGTCACTAAACCACATCACCAGTCCTTTTTATTTGTTTTATTTTGAGATAAGGTCTTATCTAAGTTTCCCAGTCTGGCCTTGAATTTGTGATCCTTGTGCACCACTACTCTACAAGCTACGAAACTTGGTAACCTCATTAAGTGTTAAGAAGGACTTAAGGCATGATGACACCACATATCACTTATTATGCAGTAGGCACTCATCTAAATGCTTTATATACAGGGCTGGGAACATAGCTCAGTTGGTAGAGTGCTTGCTTTGCCAGCACAAGGTCCTGGGTTTAATCCCCAGCACTGCAAAAAAATAAATAAATAAATAAATAAATAAATAAATAAATAAATAAAAAATAAATGCTTTATATACATTAACTCGCTTTTTGTAGTCTGAGTATAATCAAATATAATTGTAGGTAGTGAACATTCCTCGATTACAGCTGTTATTCCTTTATATCTTTAAACTGTACCATCGTAGGTCAACACATGTTCTTTTGAGTATAATTCCATTGGTGCAAAAAACGTTTAAAAAATAATACATGTGCTTATGTACAGACATGCACATAAATACACATACTTGTAAACATACATACACATGTAGACAAAACACACATTTGGTGACAGCTGAGTAACTACCAAACATTTGCTAAACCAGTATGAGGAAATTACAAAGCAGTTATGAAATTTTCTTTTTTTTTAGATGGAGGTGGTCTCACTAATTGGTCCAGGCTCATCTTGAACTCCTGGGCTCAACTGATTCTCTGGCCTCAGCCTTTTGAGTAACTGGGACTTTACCCCCTTGCCCAGCTGAAGAGAGAATTGACTTGTTGTTAATATATAAGTCAGTGTTGAAATTTTTTTCTTTAAAATGCATGCTATATAATTACAAAAAAAAAAAGTAATAAAAAGTAGGTAAAAAATCTGAAAGTAGAGGATTCTATATGTTGAGATGACAAACACTAAAGAATCCAAAAAAAAAGCATTTATCAAATAGTATTTCTTAAAACTCCCTAAAGCTAAATCTGTACTTAAATGCCAGTTCATCCACCCATTCAGGATAGGTAAAAGCCTTCCATTTTCTAGGCATATATTTTGTTCCTAGATAAGGTCAGGTACAAAGCTGAGTCCTCTGAGTGACCTTACTTTGATGCCCTGATAGACTGTGACCCAAGTTTTGTCTATTCCCACAAGTGTCTCTGAGGAACCTACAATAAACTACAATAGGAAATATACCCCTGTGTTTATAAGAATACTGTTCAGGGGGCTGGGGATATAGCTCAGTTGGTAGAGTGCTTGCCTTGTAAGCACAAGGCCCTGGGTTCAATCCCCAGCACCAGAAAAAAAAAAAAAAAAAAAAATTGTAAGAATACTGTTCAGTGTCCACTCATCACCTCCAGAAAGACTATCAAATTTTTCCTAAGACCTAAATACGACGAAATAGTGACATCATCCCTGCAGGAACCTGTCTACTTCTCACAATCACTGTTTCTTATAATTTAGCGTGATTCCCCTGTGGTGGTGGCTGTTAGAGCTATTAGGCACAAGCTGACATTTATGCTACCCACAAAATTCTTTTGATTCCCATATGATGTTCTATCAGTCACTTAGTGGGAATCATAAGAACATCATATTCACATGATGCCATGATGTTGAAGTTAAGAGTAAAAATTAATCTCTCTAGACACTTTCTGATAAAAAAAAATTTGCAGGCATTTTGCAAATCTATTAGCAACTATAAGGCAATTTGAATAAAACAAGACAAAAGTCACCTGAACATTGCTCATTTTCTTCTGTCTAGTTAAGTAGCTAACTGGGATACTCTGTCTCTTCTGTATATGCCCTAATATTCTAGTAAGAAATCCCAGTCATCAGTGAAGGGTGTCTCCAGAAATGATATTTAGGTCCGGGAACCAACTCTTCATTCACTTCCTGTCCTTGCCAGGACCTGTGGACTGAAAAGCAAAACAACTTTTAAGGGTACATTCTCTTCCGATGCGCTCAGCTTAATACATGCCCCAAATATTTAAGCCTCTTTATTTGGTTCCCCAGATTTCAAACCTCAGCCAACCAAAACATATGGGTTTGGTTGTGTGGGAGCAAGGCCTTCCCCTTGAACTGGAGGAGTAATATGAATTTGAAAGGAAGGTGACAAAGGAGAATCAGCCCAGCACCAGGCCACAGGGGCAGGTAATTCTCAGATCAGTTTTAGAGATGAGTCCAGGCAGAAAATGTGCCCTGTTTGGTACATAGACTTAAACATGAAAAATGATGAATAAACCAAAAAAAAAAAAAAAATAGAGAGAAAGAACATGAGCCATAAATGTAAGTCTAAAAAACAATTGCTAAAAATACAAGTATTGGGCCTATAGTTGCATTTATACTCATACAGAATCTGCCAGGTAACATTCAGTAAACTTGCCAGGAAAAAGATTTTAAAAAAAAAAAAAAAAAAAACTCAGAACACTCTAACGACTCCCTCACGATTCCCCGCCCCGCACATTTGCACTCCAGTGCGCTCAGCAGGGCGGGGCTCTGTGCAAGGCTGAGGGCTGGAGGGGCGGCGGGGCGGCGACGGGCACCCATCCGCAACCCGGTTGGCGACCACAGAGCCGCGCAGGCCGAGCGCCCCGCAGCCTTGCCCCAGGACCTACGGCGGTCTACGGCTCCGACTTCCAATCACTGAGGTCCGGAGCCCGCCCCGCCCCGAGCCGCCCCAAGGAGGCCGCACCGCAACGCCTGCCGGCCCGCCCCCCGGACTGCCGCCCCGCCGCCTAGGAGCGACGGCTTGCTGCGGCGCAGGGAACGCTCCCTCCCCGCGCTCTCCGGGACACCACACCGACCCGGGCCCCTCCGATCCCGCGGCGGCCGAGAAAGGCAGGACGTACTTCCCCGAACTTCCTGGGCTTCGGTTCCCCCTCGAAACGACGGGTGCCCGCGGCCAACGGCGTTTCTATAGCGAACCGACCGCAGACCGTGGGCTTCCGGCTCTGGCCTGTGACGTCATGACGCGCGCCGCTCCCGCGGCGCCGTGGGCCCGCCATCTTTGGACACCTGCCGTACAGGCGGAGAGGCGGCCACCCTAGCTCCTGGGACCAGGCAGCACCGCCGCCGGGTCTCACGGTCGAGCACTTCGGCCCCGGCGGGAGTGGAGAAGTTGTCAGCGGCTCACGCTCACACAAGGCAAACCTGACTGTGGGCAAGCTCTTCTCCACGCCCGGCACGGGGCTCAAACCTGGAAGGCCAGAGCCCGGAGCCCCCGGAAAGGCGCCGCTTCCGCTTTCCGGGGCCCTTGCGGCTGGTGGGAACTTCAAAGGGCGTTTGGGCTTCTCGGTCACCTTTCCAAATGCAAAATGTTTCAGAAGCTGTATAAAAACGTGCTGGACCAAAGAGCTGGCGTGTGCTGGAGCAGCACAGTGTTGGGCCGTTGGGTGGCAATGTAGGGACGCGCTGCCGAGAAGTGCGGTTGCCTGCGCAGGAGGAGCGGCCTCCTGGGAGGCTGGACTTGGAAGAGGGCAGACATCTGACCAAGTGACCAGAAAAGGTGACTATTGTTACAGGGCCAGGGAGGCTCTTCCTCCCGGGAAGGCTCCTTCCATTCAACGGGGAGTCTTACCATCAACCCAGAAAGATTTCAAACAGAGTAACAGGCATGGTGCGTTTATTGCAGGGAAAGGACACTCTCAAGGAAGAAAGCAGGTCCTCTCAGAAAGGACAGGGACAGTGTGCCTTTCCTGCCCTCTGGTTTTATTTTGGGGGAGAGTCCCAGAGAAGTTTCCAGAGAGTTTTACCCAGGTCCACCTTGGCTTTTGAATGACAGCAGGATGACATCAGGTTTTCAAGTCCCCACTGCCATTCTAGCTCACTTTGACTCATGCTAATTGGTTCTAATTAGAACCTGCTAGAGATTTTATGGTTGTGGGGAATGATCCTTATCTCAGAATTCTGGGATCTGGTCTGTGTGTCACAAAATCTATCCCCGGCCCCCCCCCCCCCCGCCGCCCCTTTCAGAGTAACTTGTGTTCCTAACATCATTCCCAGCCTGAATTTCTCCTACAGATAACAGGTAGTTTGCTATGTAGCATATCCTGTCCACTAAAGTCAGGCAGGGCTACAAGTAAATTGCTTCTTGGAAAAGAACTTATGTGGAGGTCAGCACAGTGAGCCCAGTTTATAGAATTATCCCCTTGAATTTGTGTTCCCACCATTCTGTCTCCATCATCTTGAACATCTTTCCAGTGTCATCCTTACTAGGAGACAAACCACGGTGTCTGCTTCGATCCCAGCTAGCCAACTAGAACGAAAAAAAAAAAAAAAACAAAGGCTGTAAGAAGGAAAAAGAAATTTGATAGTTTGATCAAATTGGGGAGAAACCCCTAGATTGTTTCTCCACAGGTCCTACAGAAGGAGTCTCATTTATTGAAAGAAAAAAAAAAAAAGCCACCAAGAGATACACCTACCTAGATTTAGCCAGAGAACATGTCAGTTTCAGATTCCTTGGCACCCAACAATGTCACAGGAGTGAGGAACTGAAGCTGCAAACCTGTTCTTCTGCTGAACAAAGTAACATTTAAACAGAAAAACCAAGCAAGAGAATTGTGAAAACAAGGCTCAATAAGAACATGAGAGAGGGGATCATCTCCATGCAAAAACTGGCAAAGGAAACAGTGGATTTCCAAATTTATTAGTTTGATATTTATCAGAGAACTGGGGTTCACCTTCTACAGTCTTCATCAATCAGATGTTCAACTTCTTCACATCAAGTTTTTGACCCTACATGGTTCTTCCTGGAACTATCATGGTTACCATCCCATTCTGGGGACTTCATCTACAGATCAATAGGTTAATGTGGGTGCTGGGGTCAGTAACCAGGCAAACTTCATCTTAATGTACCTGAGCTACTAATTTCCCTTCTGGTATACATGGAGAAAAGTATGGCCATAAATTTTAACTGCACAATGATCCCAAGGATTATTAGTCTCATCTTCTTATTTATTCACAATAAATAAATATAGATTTGACTACACTGTAAATAGCACCTTGTGAAACATGCATAGTAAAAATCAAAAACTGGTTAGATGAAAGGAGCAGAGGTAGAAGAAAAACTAATCCAAAATTAAGAGGGCTATACTCAGTTTTACAAATTCTAATTAAATGCTAACTATGTGCTGGCCATAACGTAGTGAATTCACATTGCTATTAAGGAAAACAAATGAACAAGCAAGCAAAGAAAACGAGGCAGCTGCAAATCATGAGAAGTTGTTTGAAAAAGCAAGGAGATGGAGAGACCAAAAAAGATCAAAAAAATGAGGGTGTATTGTGGATTAAGACAAGGCTCAAGGATAAGTTAGAGATTAGACAAAGTGAAGAGCTAAGGTTTATCACATCAAGAGTTAAGTAGAAACTTCCCAAATGTGTGGACTTTTTGAAGCATAGAAACAATTGTATTTTTATTTGATATCAAAGTGCAAAGTAACCAACTGGAAACATACTAAGGAAGACTTGAATGGATATAGCAATGTGAAAGAAATTAAAACATAAATATTTTATGATTAAAAAAAAAAAAAACTAACGAAATCATGTTCAAAGAACGCAGTCAGCCAGGCCACAATGGCACACACTTGCAGTCCCAGCGACTCCGAGGCAGAGGCAGGAGAATCACAAGTTTGAGGCCAGCCTCAGTAACCTACCGAGACATTGTCTCAAAAGAAAAAAATTAAGTAAATAAAAAGGGCTGGAGTCGTGGCTTAGTGGGTAAAGCAACTCCGGGTTCAATCCCCCATACAGGAAAACACAGCACACAAAGGTCTGGGGAGTTAGCTCGGAGGCAGAGTGTTTGAGGAGCATTCATGAAGCCCTGGATTAAACCCCAGCACTACAGAAGAAAGGGGGAAATGCAGAGATGGAAAGGCTACAGCAAAGACCTGAGATTTTAGTCAAGCAAATGACTTTTGGTTTGGAAAAGCTCAGTAAGGGTAACCAAATATTGACTATGCTAATCAGAAAAATAAGTAGATAACTCGTTTTAAAAAGTGTATTGAAAGTTGGGCGTGGTGGCGCATGCCTGTAATCCAAGCGACTTGGGAGGCTGAGTCAGGAGGATCGCGAGTTCAAAGCCAGCCTCAGCAATTTAGCGAGGCCCTAAGCAACTCAGTGAGACCCTGTCTCTAAATAAAATACAAAATAGTGCTGGGGATGTGGCTCAGTGGTGGAGTGCCCCTGGGTTCAATCCCCAGTACCAAAAAAAGTAAAGTGTATTGAAGAGGCAAGTCAGAATATCAAATCCGCAGCATTTTCATTTGAGTGCATCTGTGATAGTTTTGAAATCTGACATTCTACTTCTAAAATTTATTCATTTTCTTTCATCTGTAGTATCAAGTTAATTTTCATATTTAGGGGAAAACTTTTATTCTCAATTTCAACCTCTATCGGTGGACGCATTCATTATGTTTCTAAAAAAAAAAAAATAAAAGAAGGAAAGATAAGAAGCAACGATCATTTGGGAATTATGCAGTGAGGCAATGGACCACATAGACGTCTGTAGAAGTAGACGTGCTTCTGAACGAGATAAGGAATTAACCTTCACATTCTACACGCTGTACCTATATAGATGCCACATCTGACTGGTTCCATTTTGAGGTCCTTAAAACACTAATCCCTCACCTTGCAAGTAACAGTATCCATTCCGTGGTAGAGGGGACAGCCTTGGTCCTGGGGGAAAACGCTCATTTTGTCTCTTTGGTTGATTTCTTCTCACTGGCTCCTGGAGGATATAGTCAACATCAAAAAAAGTCTTTAGTAGTTACCTTACCCGTGTGCCATGGTAAGAATGCCAACGTAGGAGGACAAGTGCTTTCACTCCTCACCAGGGTGGACTCGGACCTAAACTGAACCGGATTTGGAGCGGCCAGGTAGACGTGGCCTCAGCACGAGCGTTCCCAGCATCCAACCGCTGAGCCTCAACCCGCCGCGTTCCAGGAGCCCCGGCCTCCGCAGCTCCCACAGGAGAACACAGGCACCCTGGACCAGACGCAAGGACTCCTCTGCCTCGCCACCTGCCCCGGCCCCACCCCTATCCCTGAGCCGCCAGTACCCACGCGGACCGCGCCTCGACCACCTCACCACTGATCCCCAGGCCCAGCACCAACCCAGACTCCCACAACTCGCCTGGGCAGCGACGTTCACGGCCCTCCGCTTCCAAGCCCCGTTCAGCCACGCCCGACCCCGGGTCCCTGCGTCTCCATCTCCGCTTCCAAGCCCCGCTCAGCCACGCCCGACCCCGGGTCCCTGCGTCTCCATCAGAACGTGGGGCCGCGCGCTCCACTCACACCTGGCTGTTAGGAAGGAGCCCGCATGCGCGCAGTCATCCTAGGGCGTGTCCGTTTTCCATTCAGCAAATAGTTTCCTGGGAGAGATCCGCGAGTACTTGGGGGACCTCCAGCTTGGAAGTGCCCCTGGAAGACCAGCAAGGTTTGTGCATGGCGAAATGACTGACTTGGGGCACAGAGGCAGTGGTCCGAGTGGACCAAAGCCGCTGACGCTTTGCCTGACCCGTCCGGGAATGAAGAGAAACATACTGAGGTCAAATATAGGGCAGTCGGTGAAGACCAGTGTTCAAGCACAACGGAAGAGTATGTTGTTACTTGGGGGAAGAAAGGGATGAGACCTCAAATGCAGTCGTATCATTTATAATACATGAAGTTGGAGCACATTTAAGTATTAAACAGCTAATGCAGTTTTCCTTTGGGAAACAGTAGGCTTAAGTGCTCGCGGTCGGGGCACTTAATGTTTGGTGAATGGTGAAGCCCTGAAGGATTTAAGTTGGCACTGCATTCTGAAGACAATCTGAAATTGTCTTATTTTCCCTGGGATGCCAGCCTCTGAAGGAAATTCACCGCCTAGTTCTCAAGGGAGGCCTGGGCAGCCCACTCATTCTGGACCCTGGCTGAAGAGTTCAGCGAGTAACATCCCCTGATTGCCACCAACGCAAAGTGCAGATTCTTAACAGTAAGCAAAGACCAGCTGATGTGTGGGCTGAGGCGGCATTTACTTTTTGCTGTTGAGCACCTGTCCTGAATGCATTTACAGTCCACTCCGGATATTTTGTTCACCAGCTAAACTAGTGTCTACAGTAGTACCTGACATGGGTGCCCCCAAAACTCAAGGATTAACCCAACCCCAATGTGGGAGTCCAATGAGGCAACTTCATGCCAGATTTCCACCTCTTCCTTACAAAAAGGGCTTTCTAACCTGGATCGAAAATGAACCGAGTGTGGGTGACATGTTAAGGGCCCCCATTCTCCAGAGTAAGAAGATAAATCACATTTCTCATTTAGCATGTCACAGAGGAGCCAGGATCCATGAAATCATGGCAACTCTCAAGGTTGAGAACTCTGGACCAATGAAAGGGTTCTTCTCCAAGACAGCCAAAGGGTCTCACTTTGACCCATCTCACATACTGCTTTACTATTTCCATGATTTTGTTCCTTTTATTTTTTTTAATTGGACGCATTCTGTGACGTGGTGAGAGATGCTGGGATTGGACTCAGAACCTTGTACATGCAAAACGTGTCCTACCATTGAGCTACACTCAGAGTCCCTTTACTCTGTGGGTTCTATGGTCTGCCCCCTTTTATATGATGCCAGATGCAAGTCACTATTAAGATTTTTATTTTTTAAGTTTGTGGGGAAAGTACTGATCCTTAGAATATCTCCACTAGCTCCTTTCCTTCCATGACATTTTGATTAGTCAAGTCATTCATGCACCTTCATCTTCCAAATCTACACTTAATCTATTTTGTTATGTACTAGGGAACATACAGTTATCTACAAAGTGAAAACGAATTTATGCTTCATGTGAATATAATTGAGTTAATCATCTGTCCTCCAAGTCTGTGCCTTTTCAACTAGTGTAGGTGTTTACAACCTCTGAGCACATGCACTGGAGTAAAATGCTATGTGTACATGACCCAACTTATAAGAAACGCTCATTCAAAACCACCAATGGCCGGGCGTGGTGGCGCATGCCTGTAAAATCGCAGTGACCCAAGGCTGAGGCAGGATTATAAATTCAAGGCCAGCCTTGTGAATTTAGCAAGATCCTGTCTCAAAAAGGGTAGAGATGTGGCTCAGTGGTAGAGCACCCTGGGGTTCAATCCCCAGTATAAAAAAACACAACCAGGACTTTTGTTTCCTTCATCACCCAGTTTCTGCAACAGCACCAGGAAAAGGAAACAGTAAGCATTTTTCTGTATGCTGTGTTTACCAACAATGAGACAAACCACAGGTAAGAACTACTTCAAGGGTTCAGAGTGAGGCTGGTTATTCATGTGGTTCATTCCCTTTGGGTGGCATTTAAATTTTAAACCTATGGAACAGGCCATGTTCCCTTACTGAATTAAATACATTGCTTCTTTTTGAAAGACTTCATTTCTTACAACCTAAAAAAGGTAAGAACTAATCATAATGATCCTGGGTGGAAACAGAAGACATGAACCAGAAAGGGAGATAAGGTGCATTATAACTTTAACACAAATCACCTCCTTTTAATAAAGGAGCCACTGACATGTGCACTAAGTTTGATTCAAGGTATACCATCCTAAAATGCCCTTAATGCATTATCTCTTGTAAAATATTAGACTTGTGACAGAAATCTCTAGTCTTCATCTTCACAGGTTTATTTGCTTCAAATGTGCTCTTTCACTGAAGATGTTTCAGGGTTCAGTTTTATTTGTTTTCCTCTGGTGTGACACAGAATGTACCATTGGCAACCCTGTCACTTTCACTGCCATCAAGGGTCTTCTAAACCTTTTTCTCTTGCATGAACTACACCTACAGAGATCTTCTGGGCAAGGATTTCTCCACAGTCATTATATTTCTACCAACTTTGAGCTCACAGATCTGTGACCACTGATAAATAGATTCAGGTTGCATTCATATTATTTTTCTCCCTGCATAACTTGCCAGCCATATAATGAGCTGTGTTTCTCAAGGGTTTTCTATCTTGAATGTATCATGATTTACTTCCTGTGTTTTTTTGTGACATAAAATGTGATGTAACTGATCACTGAAAGCACTACCACATTCACTGCATTCATAAAATTTCTCTTCTCTGCAAGGTCTAGTCTCTGCTAAGGATGAAGGTCTGACATCTGGGTGTCCCACAGAGGCTACACTCCTATCTGCTTGGAACTCACTGTTGCCTAATGTAGTCTGAGTTGCCACAGAAGGCATCGGCATAGTAACCATGCTAACAATACTCTTCTCCTGCATGGGATCACTTGTATGTGGTGAGCTGTGACTCTTTGAGAAACTATTTTCCAGCTTGACTGAATCAACCTGTTTCTCCCGTGCATGCAGCATTCCCTTATGATAAACAAGGCATGACAGGTGGGAGAACGCTTTCCCACAATCAGAGCACCCATAGGGTCTCTCCCCTGTATGAGTCCTCCGATGTCTATTGAGGCATGACTTATCTCTGAAAGCTTTCCCACAGTCACCACACCTGTAGGGCTTCTCTCCTGTGTGGATTCTCTGATGGTTAATGAGACCAGACTTGTGTGAGCAGGATTTCCCACATTCAGTACATACAAAGGGAGTCTTTCCTGTGTGGAATCTCTGATGTGAGATCAAGCATGTTTTCTGGCTGAAGCCTTTCCCACAGTCATTGCATACATAGGGTTTCTCTCCAGTGTGAGTACGCCGATGTATAAGGAGATTGCCCTTCTGGATGAAGCCTCTTCCACATTCACTGCAAGTGAAAGGCTTCTCTCCAGTATGAGTTCGCTGATGGACAATGAGATTGCCTTTCTGAATGAAGCCTTTTCCACAATCACTGCATATATAGGATTTCTCTCCTGTATGGGTTTTCAGATGTGCATTGAGATGTGATTTCCAGCGGAATGTCTTGTCACACTCAGTGCATTCATAGGGCTTCTCTCCTGTGTGAGTCCTCTGATGTTCAATGAGTTTTGACTTTGTGGAGAATGCCTTCTCACACAGACTGCACGCATGAGGTTTTTCTCCTGTATGAACTCGCTGATGATTAATGAGCCGAGACCTCTTGATGAAGCCTTTCCCACAGTCACTGCACATATAGGGTTTCTCTCCTGTGTGAATTTTTTGATGTGCAATGAACTGTGATTTCCAGCGGAACGCTTTGTCACACTCAGTGCATTCATACCGTCTCTCTCCTCTGTGAGTTTTCTGATGTTCAGTGAGCCGGTACTTTCTGGAGAAGGCTTTTCCACATATACTGCATCCATGAGGTTTCTCTCCTGTATGCACTCTTTGATGAACAATGAGACGAGACTTCTTGAAGAAGGCCTTCCCACATTCAGTGCATACATGGGGTTTATCTGTCTTTTGGGATATCTGATGTGAATTTGTATTTACATAATTTCCACATTCAGGAAATTTAATTTCAGTATGAAATTGTTCATGCCTGACATGAAGGAATGATTTTCCATCTCCATTAACCTTGACAGGACTCTCTACTTCACAGCTTCTGTTATAGTTGACTAAACTTAAATTTGATTTCAGTCTTTTCCTGTGTAAGTCAAATACATCATGATTTTGCCTTAAAGGAAACTTATTTGTTCTCTGATGAATGATATTTCTGGATGCACTGTATTTACGGAATTGTTCCACTTTCTTCTGACATCTTTGATTCTGTAACTGTACCTGTAGGTGATCATCAGCTTTCTTGATTTCTAGGGAAGAAGAGAACAATAAATTATTCTATGAGCATGGAATAGAATAAAACCACTTCACAAACAACTCTGTATAGATTGGTTCTTTGTTGACAGCATTATTATGTTAAGTTAAAGAAACTCCAAGTGGATATGTTCATTGTCACTTAAACAGGGATAAAACACAGTAGTTTAAACAAAAAGGGGTAAAAACAGTCAGAGTATAAGCAAGGTTACATCATTCAAAATGAATGAATGTGACTACAAGGCATGCTAAAATAATAAAATGAAGCCACTGTGAGCACTGGATCACAGAAGTCAGAGGGATATTTGTTTGAAAATAGGCAAATTCATATATCCACAAACCCTCATTAAATTATGAATGTGCCAACACTGTGCTAGTGATTTTTTTTTTTTTTTTTTTGGTACTGGGGATTGAACCCAGGGACACTCCACCACTGAGCCACATCCCCAGCCCTATTTTGTATTTATTTAGAGATAGGGTTTCACTGAGTTGCCTAGTACCTCGCTTAGTTGCTGAGGCTGGCTTTGAACTCATGATCCTCCTGTCTCAGCCTCCCAAGTGCTGGGATTACAGGCGTGCGCCACCGCACCCGGCTAGTGATGTTGATAAAGTAATATATTCCTTATATTCTCTGAGCATACATTCTAGATAGGGAAAATTAAACAAGGAAGCAATGAAACATAGAAAGCGGGTACAAATTATAAAAATTGGGTTGAGGTAGCAATGGAGAAGGAAGTGGTTGAAATGAAGATATAATTTGCAGAAAGAAAAGACAAGGCTTACTCATGATTTCAACTTGGGGAGATTAATAATCGTGAGGAATTAAGGATCATTCCTACTGGAGTAGCACTGTTTTCATGAGAAGGCGAATAACACTGAGGTTCTGAACGTGGGGGAAATCAAGTGTGCACTTTAGAGAATATCATCTTGAGAAGGTTTTAGATATTCAAACATAGAAAAGAAAAATCTGATTGGATATATAAATCAAGAAAGGTCACGGATGGAAATTATGTGGAAATCTCCAGTACGTAAATATTAAGGAAAGAGGATTGGGTGAGATCAGGTTTGAAAAAACAAGGTGAAAGCACAGGGTCAAGTTATGATTGCTGTAATATTTAGAGATTGAGTTTTGAAAAGCTCATTGAGGGATTCCAAACACTGAGTATCTGACAAGGGAAATAAGTAGAGATATACTAAAGTCTTTAGACCTAAGCTAGAATGTTATAAACTCAACATTCAATTTTAAGAAAACTGACTCTTTTAGGACTCTTGGTCATCGTTTTATTTTTCTAATACTTCATTTCATAGACTACCATCAAACCAAATTTCCCAAAGCATCAATTTTACATTTAAAAGAAAACTTCTCCAGTAAACATGTCAACTTTTTATATGGCTGTGACACATTCTCCTGTATCAGTTGAAAAAGGAAAAACTGTGTCCCCATGGAACTCAGATCACATTGTCTTCAGGTGACATGCTACTGGACTAGGCAGGGAAAAGCCACCATTCCTGATCACACTCTGGACTTGTACAAATTGGTTTTTTGGGGGGTGCTGGGGATTAAACGCAGGGGTACTCTGCCACTGAGTCACATCCCCAGTTGTTTTTTTTAAGACAGAGTTTTGCTCAGTTGCTGCGACTTGCCTGGAACTTGCAATCCTCCTGCCTCAGCCTCTCAAGTTGCCACCACGTCCAGCCCAAACCTACTTCTTGGCACTGATGGCACTGTCTTTCAAACTTCTATACAAATAGCTTAACTGCCATAATTTAAGGGACCCTGAAGGACTACAGTTGTGACCCAGACCAAGTCTTCTGTCAGTTTTCCCTTCAATTTTTCTAGGAGATACTGGATGTACTTTATTGTTATACTCCTGCCGCCCAGTTAAAAGACTACAGGACTCTGAGTCAGGAGGATCGCGAGTTCAAAGCCAGCCTCAGCAACTTAGCGAGGCCCTAAGCAACTCAGTAAGACCCTGTCTCTAAATAAAATACAAAATAGGGCTGGGGATGTGGCTCAGTGGCCGAGTGTCCCTGAGTTCAATCCCTGGTTCTGAAAAAAAAAAAGACTACAGGACTAGGGGTGTAGCTCAATGGTAGAGTGCATACTTAGCATGCATGAGGCCCTAAGTTCAATCCTCAGTACCAGAAAGAAAAAAAAGGCTATAAATCTGAAACTAACTTTTACTCAGTTCTACCTCAATTACATATAAATATCCACAACAGCCTGGAAATTACTTACCTTAAAAATACGGTACCTGGAAATAACTTACCTTAAAATTTACCATAAATTTTGTAGCTTAGGGGACCACATTTTAAGGTAAGTTACCTGGAAATAACTTACCTTAAAATTTACCATAACTTTCCCCACTTACCCAGGTTCACATTCATTTAACTCCCCTACAAATACCTTCTAACCTTCATGGGGCTAGGTCAGGTCAATCTTTGACAGTTCCTCACAAGGCCTTTCTCATTTCCAAATTCCACACCTTCATTCTTTTAATTACTCTCAGTAAAATACCAGTGACATATACAGATTGTGCATAGATAAGGTATACAATTTGATGTTGTACCTTACCTATACACAATCTGTATATGCATGTACATGGTGTAAAATGGTCACCAGGATCCACCTAATGAACACATCCACTGCCTCTACAGAAGTACTGCAGGCACATAGCACCTTCACTCCTTGCCTTTCATCATATTTCTCATTCAAATCCTAGATACATCTCATATATATCGTGCTCTCATTCCCCATTCCAGGTCACCGCAAGCTGTCTTCCCTAAATTTCTAAAGCATTCCCTATCCTTATTGCTTATTTTGACAGTTAACTTCACACAGTCTAGTACTGCAGCAGAAGATGCCTCCAGTTCAACAACTGAACTTATATGTATTTATTACACTTAGATCTCTCCTCTATTAAAATCTTACTCCTGGAAAGCACTGTTCTGTTTCTCAAATTCTATCTCTTCTAGCACATATTAGGGCTATGATTTATGAACGAGGCTCAAGAGGGCCAGCTTACAGCACCATGTATGGACAAGCTCAGGTTATCACCCCAAATCTAGCAAATTGATTCAGAATGAGAGGATGAGTCAAGAGCATGACAAGTTTGAGGCCAGCCTGGGCAACTTGGCAAGACCCAAGCTCAAAATAAAATTAAAAGGCCTACAGATGTAGCTCAGGGGACCACATGCATGAGCCCATGTGTTCAATCTCAAGTATCATGACAATAAACAGAAAGGACCAAGAAAAGGTCTTGGTACACATAACAGAAACCATGAATTTAATAAAAACTCATCTTTCTGAGTTGTCCCAACATTTTACTCTGTATTCCCTTTATAGAAGACCTTAGCCAGGCCATATTTCTCTCTCTGGTCCTAATCTCTCCTGATTTGGGATATCCAGAGAGAGTACTTCATGAATATGAACAAGCACATCAAATTATGCAATGCAAAGCAGAACTAATTTCTCAAACATACACCTGCTTTGGGCCTCTGAACTTGCTACCTGTCAATGTGAAAGGTAATTCACCCAAGTGATCCATTCATGGTCCTCATAATGCTACGCAGACTCACCTTACCAAAGTGCCCTGCCCATCCTAAAGAGCAGCTCCAGCCCCTCACACACTATTCCATTATGATGTTTTACTTGTTTTCCCAGCACTTTTCATAACAAGGTACTTATTTATTAACTTGTTGCCTCCTTTTAGAATCTAATCCCAAGAAAAATTCTTGTTTTTGCTGTTCATAGCTTTCAGGCTATCAAAAACAACTTAAGGCAATCAAAAAGTATTTAAAGCAATGAAGCCAGGCATGGTCTTGCATGCCTGTAATCCCAGAGGCTCAGGAGGCTGAGGCAGGAGAATTGCAAGTCCAAAGCCTGTCTCAGCAATTTAGCGAGGTGCTAAGCAACCTAATGGGACCCTGTCTCTAAATAAAATACAAAATAGAGCTGGGGATGTGGCTCAGTGGTCAAGTGCCCCTGAGTTCAATCTCAGGGATCCAAAAAAAAAGTATTTAAAGCAATGAAACAAAGATTTATATGTAGAGAACACTTTGGGTAGACTACTTGAGTTCAGGAAAAGAGGAAAATAAGTTTTATAAGCCAGATAATACCACATCATGGAGATTCGTCCAGAAAATCATGTGACAGAAGAGAAATTTCCATCTCATATGAATGACCACTATCATTAACTGGGATTTAATTCCATTAGATAATGGTAAGAAAAGGAAAGCTTTAATGGAAAAATCCCAGTAACACCCCTTTAAAGAAACTAGAACAATGATCAGAATTGACAACTGCACAAGGAACTTAAAGCAAAGAAAGCATACGGCTCAATGATCAGATTTGGGTTGAAAAAAAACAGAAAGAGGAAAGACTATAAAGAAGGGAGCTGAATAAGGAGGAGAGCTTCAAGGTTCCTCCACAGTGGCCAGCACTGACTCAAGGAGTGCAGGGGAAATGGGTAAACACACAGTATGATCACTTAGAAGAACATGAAGGGACATACTGACCTGAGAGTCTCCATAGAGAATAAGAGTTTAGGACAATGGAATGATGGAAACTTCTATAAGGTCAAGAACAGAGCATAATATGGGAAACAAAACCTTTGTAGAATCTCAGAAAGGGCAAAGAAAAGTTCAGGAGGCAAACAGGTGCACAGGGACAGACCAGGCTACCGCAGGACACAGAAAGTCAGATGGGGGGGATGCTAGGAAGGGAAAGCAACATCATCCACAGGGGCAAAAGGGACACGTGGAGGACAGCACTGAAACCAAAGATCTCTTCTTGGAGAAAGGTGTCAAAGGCAGAATTCCAAAGTAAGAGAGAGAGAAGAAACAGGTAGTAGCATGCTGGTGGGGAAAGAATGGCAAGAGCTGAGAATCCTAAACACAAGCCTAGAGAGAAAAACTAAGAGTGATTAAATTCAAGAAAAGATAAAGAGGAGCAGGCTCTAAATATCTTAAAAGAAAAAGCTCCTGTGTGGGGAGAAGGGTCAGTAGAGGCTGCTATACGTATCCTCAGGCACTCACAACCATGACCCCTCTGACAGGTAGACTGGACTCTCTGGTCCACCCTCCTTGCAGGTTTCACTCACCTGAACGAATTTGACTGTGGATCTCATCTTCCACTGTCCACGCTTCTCCTTGTAGCAACTTGGAGAGGGCATCTGGCTTGCTGGCTTGACACCCTGTTCATGGGAAATGACAGAGTCTTAGGCTCATCAAATTGGGCTGTGATGTGTCAACAGGAGGTGATGTTCTATTTTAGGAAGGAGGTAGTTTACATCTGCAAAGCAAAGGCTTCACTCTCAGAAGGCAGCACAACACACCCTCTTATCTGGGGCCTAAGAGGGACTGAGAATCCACCCTTGAGACACCACAGGCCCTCCAAGGCTTTCGGACATGAGAAAGGAAAGGCCACAGACTGGCACCCTCTGAGCTGCAAGGGCAGCTGAACTCACCCACTGACACTAGGTTGCTGTAGTTCTCCAACATCACATCCCGGTACAGGTCCTTCTGAGCAGGGCCCAGGAGCTGCCACTCCTCCCAGGTGAACACCACAGCCACATCCTCCAGTGTCAGCAACTCCTGAAATAAAAAATCCTACTTAATATGCAGTCTTTCTCTTTCATTGATACAGAAGGAATGAGAAGGATGCTATTCTGTTCATTTTCACCACATAACCTGTTATCTATATACCCAGGTGTTGTGATTTTTTTTAATAAAACATACTGTGCAATGTCAAGGGGCACACATTTGTTACCCAGCTACTGGGGAGGCTCAAGCAGCATGGGCAACTTAGGGAGACCCATCTCAAACTAAAATAAAAAGGGTTGGAGTTGCAGCTTAGAGGTCCTGGGTTCAATTCCCAGGACCAAACACACACACACACACACACACACACACACACACACACACAGAGTAATAGAAGCAAATGAGAAGTTTCTGTAATTAACAAATCATTGAATCTTCATGCTAATTTTCCCTTCTGTCTTGTTTTGTTTGTTTTGAGTAAGTATCTGACAGGCACTAGATATATTACAGTGATAATAGGATGAACAAAGCAGACATTCACCATGGATCTTCATACTGAATATCAGAATCAACCATGAAGAAACTCCAGACACTGTAAGAAATGACACATTAAATAAATATATTTTATGTGTTAGGAAGAATAAAAGAATCTTTCCAAAACACATCCAAATAAAAAACACACACTCACACACCCCCCTTTTCTTTTGAATTTGAAATCCTCCTGCCTCAGCCTCCCATGCCACTGGGATAAAGGTGTGTGCCACTACACCCAGCCACATACACGTTTTTTAAAAACTTTATGCTATCAAATGTGTTTATAACATACATCAAAGAGATACTTAGTGAACTGAAAGGCAGATCTGAAGAAACTACTTCAGAATGCAGCATAAGAACAAAATGATGAAATATATAAGATTACTAAATATGTAGGACAGGTAAGGTCGAGCATTTACCAATTTCATTAGGAAAGAAAAACAGAATAATGAAAAAGTACTGTCCAGAGATCTAAGGGCTTAAATACACATTACACACACACACACACACACACACACACACACACAAAGGCACACACAGGTACAAGAAGTACACACCAATACCCACTTGTTAAAACTGTACTAAGGGATTAGAAAAGAAGGTATGAAGAGGAATCTTTTTTTTTTTTTTTCTTCAACTGTGTATACTCTAATCATTGGAGATTTTTTTTAACCTTTTGGTATACTCATGCACAACTGTACAATTAATTTTTTTAAAAAGGTAATAAAGGAGGCAGTGGTAAGGACTGGCTTTAAATGAAAAGGAGTGTGTACTCTCCAGGCTCAGGGGAAGTTTTAAAGCAAGCCCTCTGGATCTCATCAATTCAGGCTCTTACCAGAAAACAACACCTTCAATTCCCTGTCAAAGCTGCATTCAAACAACAGTTTAGCCGCCTGCTCATACAGGACCTTAACAAGTCACACAATCTTTCCATTTTCCTAGTTCATTTACATTTTATTCCTAGACTGATCCTAACACCCATTAAGGCTGGGCCCATGGGTTACCTTGCTATGACCCCATGAACAACTGTGTTCCGACTTCTCTTGCCTCCTCCCAAAAGAGACTTTGGAGAACTATGTTTGGCATTTATGAGAAAGCTGCAGTTAAAGATATCACCTGTCAGGGCAGGGGTGTGGCTCAGTGGTAGAGCACACGCGCAGCACACACAAAACCCTGGGTTTGATCCCCAGCACCACTAGGAAAAAAAAAAAACCATCACTTTACTTCTGGAAGGTTTAAGTGCTATGAAATATTGACACCTCTCACAAACAAATCTGCTTTCTCCTCAGAGTCAATGCACAGGACCATCATGATTCTCTGGTTGTAATCTGTCAGACATTGGACAGAAGGAGCAGCGAAAAAAGTAACAGGTTGCTCCAGTAACAAACTGTGTTTCGTTATTAGTCATTCAATATGAATTCTATTAACTCTTTTTATTCCGAACACTTCTGATGCAGCATCAGAACTGTTGGATGTCCAACAACTTAATTCAATTCTGGCACCAATTTCTTGAGTTAGTGAAGACTCCCATCAGTTAAGGGCTGACTCCCACAAGACTAATCCCATTTCAGACACCCATTGCAAGCACGGAGTCCCCAAGTTATCCAATTATTCACACTTCTGTGTGACTTGGCTATAAACCTGGGGTTCCCACAACCCACACTGAGATTCAATGATGCTCTATAACAACTCAGAACTGAGGCAAGTGATTTACTTATTACTACCAGTTTATTATAAAGGGCACAACCAAGGAGCAGTCAGATGGGAGAGATGCCCAGGGTAAACAAGGCACGGGATGTGGGGATTGGGGATGTCTATGTCCTCCATGGGTACACCACTATGTGTTCACAACCCAGACCCTTAAAACCCTGTCATTCAGAGGTTTTTATGCAGGTTTAATTATATGGGTGTGATTGATTACATCACTGGCCATGGGTGACTGGTCTCAATCTACTGCCCCACTCCTCTCCTTGGAGAATGGGGTAAGGCTCAAAGTTCTAAGCTTCTAAACAAGGTTTGGTCTTTCTGCTGACCAGTATCCATCCTGAAGCTATCCAGGATCAACTAAAAGTCAATTTACTAGAACAAAAGAGGCTTCTATCATTCTTATCCCACTCAGAAAATTCCAAGGCTTTTCAGAGCTCTGTGCCAGGAGCTGAGGACAAAGACCAAATATCTTTTTACATACCACAGCTATAAACCATAAATGATCCTACTTTGCCTTGACGTTCAAATTAGGTCTAAAGTCCACCAGATATCATTCATGCAATGAAGAGAAGATTAAAGAAAACCCAAAGTCACCTGAGCCTTGATCATGTTCCTCTGTTATTGGGAGATGGCCAGTAACTTGGGGGGCTGTGCCTTTAGTTCCTTCTTGAACTGTTCTAAATTTCTGGTTAGAAACCTTAGTCTCCCATCAATGGTGTCTCCACAAATGGCGATACCAGGTCCAGGAAGCTCCTCACTTCACCTGATATGTCTTGCTCCAGGAGCTACCTGTGTGCCGAAGAGTAAATACATTTTGAGCATACATCCCCTCTGGGACCAGAGGCTGGCACTATAGCAAATACTTATTCCGAACTCACCTCTAACCTTTATCTGGGGCCCCAGAACCTGGAGGCAATACCTGAGGGCAACATCACTATTTTAAATGTACGGCAGTATGTCTCTCTTCTATGAAATGGAAGAGGGATGATTAAATGAAGACGTGGGAAATGCAAACCAGTAAAACACCAAGACTTCTCAGGTCTGTTTTTAGAAAGAAACATACAGAAGGTGAAAATCTGGACATTTATTACTTTAAAAACATGTGCACTCATGTATCTGTGTGAAAGTCTATGTACATCTTGTGTGTATGCACACTTTGTTTAAAGACAAATGTACTAAGCAAAACAGTCATAATCTTAATTTTTCATTGCCAACCATTTTATTACGCTTAGACTATAAATCATTATTGCCCATTCCAATTGTCTTTCCTAAAACGTGCCCTGTGGAAAAGCTAGAATTTGAACTCAGCTGCCCATCGCTAAGAACATGACTTCAGCTGCCAATGCACTCTCTTGGCCGCGTACCCTCTTAAGCCTTTTCTCTTTGCAATGACCTTCAGAGAGTTTAAACTGCACAAGGGCACATGGTGAATGGCCACACAGCCACAGACATACAATTTCAACTTCTAGAATCAGTTCCCTGAACAGTGACACATGCAACTACCTTCTTCCACAAAAACAAATGGAAAAGTTCATATTGCACACCTGTCCTGGCAGCTGCAGGGAATCAGCAGCCCAGAAACTTTTTAAGGGTCAAATTCTAGAGCTCCAGTGAGAAGCTCACATGATGGCAGCAACAACTCGATGGAGTCACCTTGAGTTCTACTACTACCCCACTGGCTAGAAACATGCTAAGTTCCCTGCTGCTCTCCTGAATCCTCCAAACCCACAGGGCTGAACTTACTCATCCTCCAACCCATGACTGCGTACTCTCCCCTCCCTCTTTAATCCCAGAAGTACACCAATGAGGCAGCAGAACTCTCAGACTTCTCTTCTTGGAACACCATCAATGGAAATGTGCAGAGCCCAAATGATGTAACGCTCTTGGGCAGGAGGTAGTGGGGGCAACACTTCAGAGGCATCCAGGTTTGTACTTTAAACAGTAAAGCTTCCTTTCTCATGTCTCCACAGCCTGTATCCAAAAACACTAGAAGTTTCCACCTCATTTTTAACCTTTAAAACCTTTCTGTGGAATATAATCATTTCTGTCACCTCTAGAAGCTGGATCATTTCATTGAAAGGGGGATACTGTTCCTGAAAGTACGTGCGCGCGTGTGTGCGCGCACGCGTGCAGGTAGCCACACAGAAAACTTCCACAAACTCTAGAACATCATTCCTAAACAGGCCATAATCATTACTATGTGAAAAAAACAAAACAACAAAGGAAAATCAACAGAAAAACTTTATGGATGCTAATTCACAATAAGGGGTGGCAGTGCTAGGGAGGAGCAGAGTTACTTTATATTAGGTTGAGGGAGTGTAGAGGAGAAGAGGTATGGGGGTAGGAAGGATAGTAGAGTGAAACAGACATTACCTCATGTACATATATGACTGCATGACCAATGTGATCCTACAATATGTACAATAAAAAAATGAGAGCTTGCACTCCATTTCTGTATGACTTATACATTATCAAAATGTATAAATGCATTCTACTGTGATGTACAACTAATTAGAACAAATTTAAAAAACTTTAAAATGTATGAAACAAAACTATCACAGACACATACACATTTAGTAAAACATGCACGATGTGAAATAAGTTCAAGAGAGCAATCACCTCTGGGGAGGGAGGAGGGCATGGACTAGAGGAATTGAAGGCGTACATGTAGAAGGTTTTTTTTTTGTTTTGTTTTGTTTGTTTTAAGGCACCCACAACAAAGAAAAAACAAAATCATGTAGGTCACAGAGGAAAATACCACTGAGCAAAAAATGGCACAGTAGACCCATTCCTCCACAGAGACTTTAAAAACTCAAGTACAAAACGGAATATAAACACTTTATAAAAACAAGATACACTTGGTGAATTTTGCCTCAACAAAAAAAAATTGAAACACATCCTACATATGCCCATATGGACATTATAAGTACTTTCTCTAAAGTCAATGCTGCTCATCACCATTTGTTATCTTTAGCTATCCTGGAAATACTATCTAATTAATTACATAAAGAATCAACTAATAATAATCCATATTAGAGAAAAAGGAAGCAAATTACAGGACATTGCCCAATATGATTAAGCAAGAGTCAGAGTTTCACAGATTTAACTGAACATATATCAATATAAGTTTTCAGTCAGATGGAAGATTACAAAGTTTATATCTAAAAAATAATAGCATTCCAAAACACACATTTCTTTGTTAATATTAAAGGATGAAACAATTTTGAGAACAGCTTAACAATCTGTATTGAATAAAGAGATAGTACTAGAATCCAAAAATTCACTTAAGTTTCGCAAAGGAAATAGTGACATATGCACATGAAGTTGTTGTAAAATTATTTAGGTTTGCCAAGTACACACACCTGGAATCCCAGCTACTCAGGAGGCTGAGGCAGGAGGACTGCAAGTTCAAGGACAGTCTATATATTTATTTACATAAATAAAAAGGGTGGAAGTTTAACTCAGTAGAACACCATGGGTTCAATCCCCAGTACCATAGACACAAAAAATATTTAGGTTTATTAACAGAGAAGTAACTGAATGAGTAAAGCTATACACCCAATGAAACACTATGCAGCTGTTAAAAATAAAACCTTAGGCTGGGGATGGAGCTCTGTACAAGAGCACCAGTTTAGCATACATAAGGTTCTGGGTTTGATCCCGTGCTTACAAACAAAACAAATTTTAAAACCCTAGGAGACTACATGTAGTGGAGAACATATAGCATAAGCACATGAAAAGTTGCTCAACAGCATAATGTCTTTCAGAGAAAATCATGAGATACCACTTCGCACCACTAGAATGACCCCAATTATAAACTGAAAATAAACTATTGGTGAGTATGAAGGAACAGGAACGAGCATACACTGCTGGTTGGAACATTAAATGGTGCAGTCATTTTGGAAAACTGCTACTAGTTCCTCACATACTTAAACATACTCAAACTATCAACTCTATTCCTGGGTTTACACACAAGGGAAATAAAGACATGTTCACACACAAGTTTGCCCACAAATGTTTGCAAAAGCATCATTTACAACAGAGAAGAGGAGACAATACAAATTATCCACCAGTTGGTGAAGGATTAAACAAGATGGACTATATATCTATATGAGAAAATGTTATTCAGGTATAAAAACAAATGAAGTACTGACAGTATGCTACATCATGGATGAACCTTAAAAACAGTATATTCTAAAAGCCAGTCACAAAAGACCACATATTGCACAATTACATTTATATGAAATGTCCAGAATAGGCAAACACATAGAGACAAAAAGCATATTAGTAGGTGTTTAAAGGTGGGGTGGGGATGGAGGAATAGGAATTTGTAGCAAAAAGTTTTCAGGTTTGTTTTGGAGGTGATAAAAATGTTCTAAAATTGGGTCTGAAAATGTAGTACAGTGGTAGAGTGCTTATGTAGCATGTATAAGACCCTGGGTAAATCACAGTTCTAAAACGGACTTTGGTGATGGTTCCACATAGGAAACATGATTCAATTTCACATTTTATTTTTTATTTTCATTTTTAAAAAAAATTTAGATGTTGAAAAACCTTTATTTATTCATTTATTTATATGTGGTGCTGAAAATCAAACCCAGTGCTTCACGCATGCTAGGCAAGCACTCTATCACTGAGTCACAACCCCATCCCCTCAATTTCACATTTTAAGTGGGTGAATTATAGTATGTGAACAGTAAAGCTGTTATTAGAAAAAGCTACCAGTAGAACTTGTTACCTACTGAAATATTTATGGGGAAAAGTATGAATGTCTGCAACTTACTCTGAAATGTGCCCCCTAAAACCCAATATTTTAAAAGATGTGTTAATGAGGAGAAAGGGCAATAGACACATGATAAAAGAAGCAAGAAAACTATAAAATCTAGATGGTAGGCACACAGGCATTCAACTATGAAATTCTTAAAACCTTGCTATGTTCGAAATTTTTCAATGTGTTAGAGGTTGTACTAATAAGAGCTCAGGAAGGTAACCAGAAACAAAAAAATATATTTTTAAACTAACTGCTCTTCTATGTAATAGTAAACTGAGAGAGAACAAAAAGTTCAAAGGATACCATTTACAACTGAAAAAAATTAAAAAGATCAGAGGGAGCAACACACTTGTGTTAACACAGAATCATAACCTGTTTCTTTTTTCATGTGTTACTAGGTGTTAAACTCACAGTCTCCTACATGCCAGGCAAGTGTTCTACTGAGCTATATCCCCAGTCCTTTGGTTTTTTTTTTTTTTTTTAAATTTTGAAACAGGGTCTCACTAAGTTGCCTAGGCTGCCTTGAACTTGTGATCCTTTTAAATCAGCCCCCTCCCCAAGTACTTGGAAGTAGCTGGGATTACAGGCATGTGCCATGACAGTCTTATTACCTAACCTTGAAAATCATAAATGAACTTTTAAAATATTAATATTCTATCTAAGTATATGCATATACTTAGTGAATCCAGTCACAATGGCATAGATTTGCCTCTTAACTCTTCTGTTTTTTGAGACAGTGTCTCACCATGTTGCCCAGGTGGTCTCAAACTGGTAGGCTGAAGCAATATTCCCTCTTCAGCCTCTTGAGCAGCTGGGACACCATGTCTGGCTCTATCACTGAACTCTTTAAAACATAATCTTTTTAAACAAAAAAATATAAGAACTACTTTTAAAACAAAAACTTATGCTGATTGTATGAACGTTCATGATCTGAAATCAAATGATAAGAAAAATTATACCACTGGGTGCGGTGGTACACGCCCCTGTGATCCCAGCACTTCAGAAGGCTGAGGCAGGAGGATTGCAAGTTCAAGGCCAGTCTCAGCAATTTGGCAAGGCCCTGAACAACTAAGACTGTGTCTCGAAATAAAAAGGGCTGGGGATGCTGGCTCGGTGGTTAAGCGCCCATGGGTTCAATCCCCGGTACCAAAAAAAAAAAAAAAAAAAAAAAAAAATAAATAAAAAAAAAAAAAAAACATTATACCCATACCAATATCTCAGCAGTTTGTGTTAATTGTAAAAATCAAGCATAGAAAAAAGAAGCCTGAATGTGAACTACGTAACGGTGTCACCAACGCCATCCCTGGGGGCACACTTGGGGTGGGCGATTCCTCCCACTTCAGGTCGGATTCACCCCGATCTCCTCCACCGCTCTCCTGCTCACCGGGAGGAGTGGATGGGAGATGCGCGAAGCCGAGGACCTGCAGCCCTGCGCTGAGGCTCGGGTCTGGGAGGTGACGCGGCGTCCGCACCCAGACATAGCACGGGGCCCCGGGCCTCCCGAGCCCTCCCCCTCGGTCACACCCCGGGTAAGATCAACCTCTCGAGGCTCCACATGTCAACGCGCCCCACGGCGAACCGCAGACACCAAGCCAGGGCAGACCTACGCGCTAACGGACAGGTTCCCTGAGGACAGGCCCAAAGGCTCCCTGGGCTGCCCTCTCTAACGGCGCCGCCCACACAACAGGGACGAACAATGCGCCCCTGGACCTGTTCTAAAGAACCCGCACTCACGTGAGTCTCCCCGGAACCCAGCGGACCTCCGCGAGGTTGCACTTCCGCCAATTTTCCCAACCCAGGACTCTGCCAGCCTCTCCGCCCGGCCTACGGCGGCCTACTAGGGAGAGTTTGAGGATGTTTTGCCACCGCGGACACCAGAACTTCCGGCTTGTCTGTAGCGCAGGGAATATGTCGGCGCCCACACCGCCGCGGACTACAGGGTGGCCATCTTGCAGTACGGGACATACAGGCGGTAACGCGGCCGTTTTGCCCCTTAGTGGGCACGGCTCTGATCTGTTGAAGCCACCCCATTTCTTGGCACCTTCAACCTCACCCCCCTCCCATACTGCTTTGGCTTTCAGAGGTTTGAGTTCACATTAGGCAAACACGTGGTAAGCTACGGCCACCTCAAGAACACCACACCCTGCACAAGCAGATCGCTGGAATCGGCGCAGCGGGCGCGGCCATCTTCCAAGTTAGGTGTTCGTACAGAAGAAAAGGCTTCCTCAGCGAGAAAAAGAGCAAACAGACCCAACAGGTGAACACCGCAGAACAATTCTGGTCGCGTGGAACGAGCAGGAATGCGACTTTCAGGGCAGAAGAGGATCTGATTAGGCAATGATGGCACAACGATCGCCGCCACGCCAACAAAGGAAAGTGAAAACTAACGTCCTAGCTGACGTTAGTTGGCTTTGTGGGCGGGGCGTGGCTTCCTTTCCGGAAGGGCGGAGAAGTAGAGAGCCAATGGGAGAGGGGATGGCTTGGGAGGCGGGGCTCCTCCCTGGGGCTGGAGCGGTTGGGTCCTGGAGGTGCCAACGTCACCTGCGGCAAGGCTGCTGAAGGCCAGTCATGCGAGGAAGGAGGCAAGACCGACCAGGGGAGGAGGAGAGGAGGAAGAAGTGTTATACCCGGTGAAAACAAAATCATCCAAGCCCTCACGAGAAGCCAAAAGAGGCCTTTATTTGCAGCTGGCCAGCACGACCTCCCACACACCTAAAAGCGGTGTGCCAGGGAATCGCAAGACCGTTATTTTGTTGCCAGTATTTATAGGGAGGGAAGGGGGTGGGGCTATCTCAGGCCAGTTTGACAGTTATTGGCTGGGGGAGGAAAAAGGGGCGGGGCTGTCTCTGGTGGCAGTTATGGCAGTTATAGGATGGGGGAGGAATAGGGGGCAGGCAGTCTCTCACTCCTGCAGGGAGGGGAAGAGGTTACGGAGGGGTCATCTCTCCCTCCTGATGGTATTTGAGGAGTACAACATTTTGGGGAGTATAACAGAAGGAAAAGGGTTCTAGTGGACTGCATGACTGAGCTGACAGCCCGGGGGGCGGGGGCGAGAGGAAGGAAGGAAAAGGAAAAGCCAACGGTTCTTTAGGTTAGATTAGAATTCTAAACCAAACTTCCAAACCACGTGTTAAAGTATCTCCTTGACCTGTGAGACCGAAAGTTAAATAAACTGCCCCTGGCTTGGCAAACTCGTCCATAGTCCAGTACTTCTGATCAAATCTTCGTTGACTGTGACGTGGGTTGGTGACTAGCCGGTGCTGCTGACCCTGTCCGTTGGTGTTCTTCTGGTGGCTTCTCTGGAGTGTCCGGGCGGTAGAGCAAGAGAAGGAACATGCAGTTTCAGAATCATTATTCCACCTTTTGCCAGTTATAAGCAATGTGGGGACTAGGTGTTATACCTGACGGAAACAAGATCATACAAGCCGTTCACATAAAGCCAAAAGAAGCCTTTATCACAGCTGAACAGCAATGACCTCCCACACACCTAAAAGCACTGGGAATACAGGGACCATTACTTTGTTGCCCATATTTGTAGGGGGGGAGGAAGGGGGCGGGGTTATCTTGGGCCAGTTTGACTATTGGGTGGGGAGGAAAGGGGCGGGGCTGTCTCCTGCAGGGAGGGGAAGGGAGGGGTCATCTCTCCTGATAATTTTTTGTTTTTGTTGTTCTTTTTTTTTTTTTTTGGTACTGGGGATTGAGCCCAGGGACACTCGGCCACTGAGCCACATCCCCAACCCTATTTTGCATTTTATTTAGAGACAGGGTCTCACTGAGTTGCTAAGGGCCTTGCTAAGTTTCTGAGGCTGGCTTTGAACTCGGAATCCTCCTGCCTGAGCCTCCCAAGTGCTGGGATTACAGGCTTGTGCCACCGCTCCTGGCTGTTGTTCTTTTTAATTATACATGACAGTAGAACCCATTTTGATATAATTATACAGCAAGGAATATACCTTTTTTTTCCACAATGTAGATTCAAACGATTCATATAATCTTACTATACATAGGGTAATAGTGTCAGTCTCAGTCTTATCTTTCCTTCCCCTACCCCCTTCCGTCCTATTTTTCTCTACACCATACATACTTCCTTCATTCTTTTCTTACCCCCCCAACTGCCTCCCCCATTACGTATCAGCATCCACTCGTCAGAGAAAACATTTCGGCTTTTGGTTTTTGGGGCTTGGCTTATTTCACTTAGCATGATATTCTCCAACTCCACCCATTTATCAGCAAATGCCATAGTTTTATTCTTCTTTATGGCTGAGTAATATTCCATGTGTGTTTATACCACAGTTTGTTTATCCATTCGCTGGTCTTATCCACACTAACAAATCCTTGTTTAGGAAACTAGTATGTGTAGGCAGGGAAAATATCATGCGGGGAACAGTCAAGGGGCACTGAGTGGGCATTACAACGGGGGCAACAGCTAGTAGTAAGTACAGTGTAGTTAGGAGGATTTTATAAGTCTTAACTTTAGTAGATTGTACATCTGTTGGATTGACCATCTCCTGGTAGGGTCCTCCGGTTTTGGAGCAGCAGCTGGCTTGACGTGAGTCCAGTGTATCCACACAGATTTCCCAGAAACCTTAACAGCAGTGGGAGTTGTTAGAATTACAGTCCAGGGCCTGGTCCATCAGGGTTCCAAGGAAGAGGATGGAAGTGACTTGGTGTATATTAAATCTCCGGGCTGGAAGGAGTGTAGGTCCTTTTGGCCCCTTGGATAGGGTGCGTGGGGTTCCCCCAAAACTTGACTTCTGTCCTTTTGTAGTTGATATAACACCTATAGGGAACTGAGAAGATGATCACTAGCCATGGAATAAATTGTGGATGTGTCCAGCTTAGGTAACAGGGGTGGGGGTCTTCTGAACATAATTTCAAAGGGGGTAGCCCCTTTTTTATAGGGGGTGCAGCATACCCAAAGGAGGGCAAAGGGAAGGAGGTCTACCCATATTTCGCCAGTCTCCAGAATTAATCTATTGTTTCCTTTAAGGTCCTGTTCATCCTTTCTTCCTGACCTGAACTTTGAGGCCTGTAAGCACAACGCTGTTTCCAATTAATCCCTACAGCACTTCACAAGGATTGGGTTATTTTTGCCGTAAAGGCAGGGCCATTGTCGGACCGTATGGATAGTGGGAGGCCAAATCTGGGAATGATTTCCTGAAGTAGCTTTTTTACTGTAATCTGAGCGGTTTCTGTTTTGGTAGGAAATGCCTCAGTCCATCCCGAGTACGTATCTACAAAAACAAGCAAATACTTATACCCATGTTTGCCAGGTTTTACCTCAGTAAAGTCCACTTCCCAATGTTCTCCTGGAGTCAATCCTCAGTATCTGGGCTCATGAGATGAAACTGCAATTCTTTTAGCATTTACCCAAATGCAGGATGGGCACTGCGAAACGGTGGACTGTATTAGGTGCTGCATTCCTGGGAAATAGTATTTCTGTGGAGTAAATCTGTTAGCTTTGACTCACCCAGGTGGGTCCCTTGATGTAAATGATGAATTAGAGTTCGGCCAATGTCCTTTGGCAAGTATAATCTGCCATCTGGCAGAGTAGCCCACCCTTTTGAGTTTTTATGTCCCACAAGGTGCTTGATTTTTATATTGTCCTGTTCTGAGTAGGCAGGCTCTGAAGGTAGAATGCACTCAGGGAGAGTTGGGAGAATGGTTAGTGGCCCCACTGGTCTGAGGGCAATCTCTGTCAGTTTGGTCTGCAAAATTATTTCCTCATATTTCTGTAGTTTCTCCCTTTTGATGGGCCTTGCAATGTATGATAGCCACTCGCTTTGGTAGCCAGATAGCCTCCAGCAAGGCCAGGATCTCTGGAACATTTTTTTTTTCTTTTGGAATCAGGGATTGAACTGAGGGACACTCAGCCACTGAACTGCATCCCCAGCCCTATTTTGTATTTTATTTAGAGACAGGGTCTCACTGAGTTGCTTAGGGCCTTGCTAAGTTGCTGAGGCTAACTTTGAACTTGCAATCTTCCTGCCTCAGCCTCCCGAGTTGCTGGGATTACAGGCATGTGCCACTGCACCCAGGTCTGGAACATTTTTGACAGTCTCCCTCCTGAGGTTAATAAACCTCTTTTTTTATAGATGGCCCCGTGCACATGAGCAGTAGCAAAGGCATATTGACTATCTGTGTAGATGTTAACAGTTTTGCCCTTACTAAGTCTTAAGGCCTGGGTTAGAGCAATTAATTCTGCTTTTTGGGCTGAGGTTCCATGTCCCAGGGCTTGAGCCCAGATTACCTTATTTATGGTGATCACAGTGGCTCCAGCATATCTGATAACTTCTCTTAAATCCTGCACTGGGTGGTAGTCATCCGCTCCAGGTTTTTGGACCTGCAGGAGGGGAGTGTTCCAGGTCGACTTAACAGGATATTAGGATTCCCTCTGCTCTTAACCTATTAATGTGTGGGGCAATTCCCAGCTAGGCCTTCTGGCTGATAGGGTACTGTTTTACTCTAATTGGAGTGGAATCACTGTTCAACTGGACAATGATGGGAGGCCAGTATGCAGTCAATCCAGGAGGGTTGGATTCGGCCCATACCTCTCGGAATTTCATAAAGAAGGAGTTTAATAAAGTCTCTCTAGTATCACAATCGTCAAAACAGTCCTTTTGTAGGCCCTTAGCTAGATTTTCATCCCGGATTAATTGATACTCTTCCCCCAATGGGCAGGTCAACAAGATACGGGTAGAGGAGCCAAATTCCAGATAGGCTGAGTCTGATTGAGGAAAAGGATATGGTGGCTTGTCGTTTATATAATAAGTCTCTTCCCAATAAGGGATACGGACAGTCTGGCATCACCAAGAAAGAGTGAGTAATGGTTCCCCTACCTGAATCATTAATTCTTGCCCTTGTCCAAGAATAGTGTTGAGTCTCTCCTGTGGCCCCTTGGATGGGGAATTTAGGCTTTGACAGGAGTTCCTCAGCCTGTTTCAACAATGAATAAGTGGCTCCAGTATCCACTAGGAACCTCACAGGTCTGCCCCCACTTGTGAAGTTACCAAAGGCTCTCAGGGGCTCATCTGAATAGAGCCTTGGCCCTGTCAGTCCTCCTCTTCTGATTACAAAACCTTTTCTAGTTTTTGTCAGTTTTGTCTCTGGTTTTTAGTCTTATGAGGGCATTCATTTTTCCAGTGTCCTTTTTCTTTGCAATAAGCACATTGGTCTTTCTCTAGCTTCCAGCCTTTAGGGAAGGGTGGCCCTCTAGTGAAGGGGTTGGATAGTGTTCCAGTAGCAGCCAGTAAGACTTCAGTCAATCTTTTAGTCTGTCTTTCCTCAGAAGGGTCTCTATTATTATAGACCCATTGGGCTATTTCTACCAGCTCAGACAGTACCTTTTCTTCAAACCCTTCTAACTTTTATAACTTTCTTCTAATATCAGGGGCTGACTGGGTTGCAAAGGTTATGTTAATAGCTCTCCTATTTTCAGGGTCCTCTGGAACTATGGGGGTGTATAAATGGTACACCTGCAAGAGGCGTTTTAGGAATGCCCTGGGGGACTCATTTAGATCTTGTATAGTCTCTCTCATCTTTGAAAGGTTGGTGGGACTTCGGGCAACAGCGTTCACTCCCCTCATCAGAATCTGGTGAAACCAATCTAGAACCTCCTTATCTTCATCATTGTTAGGATCCCAGTTGGGGCAGGAGGAGGGAAAAACCCTTTCTACATGGACAGGATCATCGGTGGACAATCCATTTGGTCCCAAAATAGATTTTCGGGCCTCCCTCCAAATGCAGTCTCTTTCGTCCAAGGTGAACAGGGTCTGCAGTAGCTGTTGACAGTCATCCCAGGTGGGTTGATGGGTGAAGAAAACAGACACTAAAAGGGATATGAGCCCTTGTGGCTCATCAGAGAAAGATGGGTTCTGGTTCTTCTAATTATATAAATCACTGGTAGTGAAAGGTACATATACCATGAAAGGGCCCTGTTGGGAAGGGCCCAATCTCAGAGGAAGAACAGAGGCCAGGACAGAACCTGTATAGGGAGTTCCAGTCCTGGTAGGAGAAGGAAGATCTGGGCAAAGGGAGGGCGCCAAAGGTGGAGGGGTAGGGTACAATAGAGGGCTAGGGAGACAAGGATCTTCCTCTTCTGGGGTGTCCAGAACAGGGGGTGTGTGTAGTTTTACATCTGGTCTGACTTTTGTCACCAAGACATTGTGGCTCCTCCTAGTTCCCAAATGAGAGGAAGCAGAATCTGAAAGGCAATGCTTAAGCCATTTTGGCTTATCGATTAGTATGTCAATTCAAATTTGAATGTAGGGTACCTGGTCAAGATGACTTCGCCACCCAAAGAGACCTCTTGGACCCTGAGGGCAGTAGGGAGGTCGGTTGTTCCCTGAGGGGGCCAACCAACCTCAAAAGTGGGCCATTCTGTTTCACAAAACTTTCTTAAGTTAAATTCATTAACAGAAACTCTTTAGTCATGTTTTTGGAAGTCCTGAAAATTATCTAAAAAACAAGTTAGAACATTGGGGCATGCGGTTGACTGATTCTGTCCCATAGTAGACTGTCCTGGAAAGAGATGCGACACACAAAGCAAACTGAAAGCACAAACAGCACAAAGGCCACAAACCAAACTAACAAGACAAATACAGACAGACAAACCATGGCTAGATTAGACTCCATGTGGAGGCCTACCAGATTAGGCCACATAGGAGGCCTACCAGTGGACAGGAGTGACGTCTCAGCCTGTCCTGGGACTTGGTGTAAGCGACTGTGTCTAGTCTGACCTTGTCCCCCAGAGAGCCAGTTTACCAAGACACATGCACAGATACCAGGGGGCTTACAGATACAGATACAGGCAGACAGATACCAGGCAGCTTTGTCCAGAAGAGCGTCCTGAAGACCGGCTGGAGTCCCCCAAGAGTGAGGCTGAGGCACATCCCTCTGGGTAGGGCCCCCAGACTACTGTCACAGGAGGCCAATTTAGGCATAAGGGCTTGGAGAAATTTTATCTCACTGGGGCCTCCAAATGTTATACCTGACGAAAACAAAAACATCCAAGCCATTCATGTCAAGCCAAAAGAAGCCTTTATTACAGCTGACAAGTGAGGACCTCCCACACACCTAAAAGTGGTGTGCCGGGGAATCACGTTGCCAGTATTTATAAGGAGGGGAGGAAGGGGCAGGGCTATCTCGAGCCAGTTTGGCAGTTATTGGGTGAGGGAGGAAAAGGGGTGGGGCTGTCTCTCCTGCAGGGAGGTGATGAGGGGAAGGGAGGGCTCATCTCTCTCTCCTGATAATTCTTTTGGGGAGTATAACAGTGAAAAAGGATCTCAGAAACAATAAATATTGGGGAGTTTGCCATGATTTCTTCTCACTATGTGGTACAGCCTTCTCCAACTGTACCTTTCCATGTTATCAGGTGACAGTCCCCAAACTGGTAGTGGGTTTTCAGGAGAACTGGCATGTTGGAGATGTGTCCCTCAAGTACTAAGCTGGTTATATCTCCTTAAGGATCTTTGTCATCACTTGGATTCTGGTGCTCTTGGGATTTTGACATCAAGACTATTTCCCAGCCAATACTCAGCAGTGGATTACATAAAGCAAAGGATCACTGCTTTCTCTCACAATCCCTCAATCACAAAAGTAATCTTAACAAAAGGAAGGCAAAGTATTGATGCTGGGTGGTGGGTATATCCAAGAATTATGTTTTTTTTATATGACAATTTATAGTATGAAGTAAAATTAATGAGCACAATATTCCAGAGATCTGTAAAATTATTCAACCAGAAGTGAGAAGGCAAAGTTATCTGGACTACTGATTAACCTACTAACACATAAGCTAGATATCCAGTTTAGCTCACCTATTGTGAATGAGGCTATTACAGCCTACATATGTTCAGAAGATATTGCAAAGAATTTTGATAAAATCAATGTCTTGTCTTTTTTTTTTTTTTGTACTGGGGATTGAACCCAGGAGCACTCCACCACTGAGCCACATCCCCAGCCCTATTTTGTATTTTATTTAGAGACAGGGTCTCACTGAGTTGCTTAGGGCCTCGCTAAGTTGCTGAGGCTGGCTTTGAACTCGCGATACTTCTGCCTCACCCTCCCAAGTGCTGGGATTACAGGCATGTGACACCGTGCCCTGCTATCTTGTCCTTTTTAATCCAGTAGTTTTAGTTAAAAGACCATGATGCCCTGGTTTTGTCAGTGTAACTTCAGACATGTGGTTCAGACCCTTTGATTTAAAATGCCAATGAGCCATTCTGTGACTTGCAGTCATGTGCATAATGGTACCTCCATTCCTGCCACCTTTTTATTTTCCATATTCCCAGTAGTTAGTGTAGAGAATCAGAACTAATCAGCTACAGGTGTTCTCGCAAACAAGACACCTTGTGGTCCTTGGTGGCATCTGCCGCAAACAGGATTTTCTGCCAAGAGAGAAATCAGGAGTTTTGACTACAGTCAGTCTTGCGTACGAGATACTTTATGGTCCTTGGTGGGAACTGCCTGCAAACAGGATTTTCTACCAAGAGAAAAATAATAAGTTTTGTCTACAGATGTTCTTGCAAGCAAGACATTTTGTAGTCCATAGTGGGAATTGTCCGCAAATGGGATTTTCTGCCATGAGGTCAAATATAGATAGAGAAAGAACATTGTATGCAAGCAAGAATGTTTCTTTGACCCTGAGAAAGGATAGGTAGGTTTCAATTTGTTTCAGTCTGTGTTAGATAAAGATACAGTTCAAGGAGTGGTTATCTAGCTGCTGCACATCTGCCCTAGCCATTGCTGTAGGCAATTTGCCTTTTTTTTGCCTCGGAATTCATTGCTGTTGACTTTTTGCCTTCTTTGTCTTTAGGGGTATAAAAGACTAAAATAAGATGTAATTTTTAAAAAGGATCGGCGCCAGGCGTGGTGGCGCACACCTGAATTCCAAGCGACTTGGGAGGCTGAGTCAGGAGGATCGCAAGTTCAAAGCCAGCCTCAGCAACTTAGCGAGGCCCTAAGCAACTCAGGGCTGGGGATGTGACTCAGTGGCCAAGTGTCCCTGAGTTCAATCCCTGGTTCCAAAAAAAAAAAAAGGATCGGGCTGGGGATGTAGCCCAGTTGGTAGAGTGCTTGCCATGTAAGCACAAGGCCCTGGGTTCAGTCCCCAGCACCACAAAAAAAAAAAAAAAAGATCATTGCATGCTGACCTGTATGGAAAATTTCTTCTTTTTCCTGGATAATTTCACAACATTTGGCGTAGTTGGCAGGATCAGCACCGAAAGCGTAGAGCGCCTTTTGGGGTTTCTTCCAGACTTCTTAAGTTACAGGATGAGCGATCCCTTCATCAGACAGTTTCAGGAGCTGTCAACACTCCTGAAAGAGAACCTTCACAATGGTGACCAGAACAGGGAATCCCCCGACATGGGGGCAGATGAAAAAGCTGACCCAGGAAGCTGAGCATACTCTCCAGAAGGCAAATCAACCTTTAAATCCTGTTAATCTTTTATTGGCTATGCTTGCTGTTATCAACTGCCAGGTGAGCCTGGTTTATGCTGACCCCTTTGCTTATTGGGCATTTATTCCCAATCCTCCCTTAGTTCGTGGAGTATCCTGGGGGAGAACCTGAAGTGCACGTATGTACTAATACTTCTAATTTCTTCTCTTCCCCGAAGTGCAGGGGTCTTGAAGATGTTTCTTTTCACACTAACCTCTACAATGTCTCTAACATCACCATAGCTATGGAAGGCTTTCCTTTATGTATAGGACATCATTCTTTCTTATTCTCATAATGCTTCACATGCTTTTAACACTTGGGGAGTTAATTATACAGGTTTTTCCACTGCTGTCCTTACTGTTATGATATCATCTCAAGGCTTCAATACTTCTCGGGAATATTTAAACTCTTCATCTTTAACTAATGAGGAATATTTTGTTTATACACATTTACCATTATGTTCTACTAAATATTTTGAAGCTTCTCATCAGCATTTGGAATGAGAAAAATGTCGTGATCATCATCCTAAAATAGTTATACAACATGAAAATTTAACTGTTGTAGATTGGAGTCCAGATTATTCAGAATTTATAGAAAGTTGGTCAAATCATACTCTTAAATGGCATAGTCATGATGGAACATTAAATGCATATGGTAAAGAAACAATTAGGATGCAGCATTATACTTTGGTACCTCCTATATTGCAACATATAAAGTTTTCGATTCCATAGGGAGACATTTGGAAGATATGGGCTGTATCTGGTAAATTAAATGTGTGGAATGGTAATTTTACTTTAAAGATGTCTAATCCATTCCCTTTTGAAGTGCATTAACATAAAAATAGAACTTACTTTGCATCCGCATGTGTGAAATTCCCTTATTCTATGTTAATAGGGAATTGGTCTTAGAAAAATACTTGGGGGACAATTTCATGTGTTGATTATAATTTGACACAATGTGTTAATGCAAACAAATGGAAATATATAGAAATGCTTAGAAATATATAGAAATGCTATAGAAATATATAGAAAATGCTTATTCTTTGCTTATTGTAAAATCCCGCACAGAATTATGAATGCCTGTTAATTTAACACGTCCCTGATCTGATTCTTTATCTGTAACACATTTATATAATGCTGTCCAAGTTTATTGCATCATTCTCGAAGAATGATAGGAGTGATTATTGCTTCAATTCTTGCCATTGCTTCTGTCACTGCTTCCGCTACTGTA
This sequence comes from Glaucomys volans, assembly GCA_020662805.1. Classification (NCBI taxonomy): domain Eukaryota; kingdom Metazoa; phylum Chordata; class Mammalia; order Rodentia; family Sciuridae; genus Glaucomys; species Glaucomys volans. The sequence continues at coordinate 164,149 of JAJEJO010002636.1, forward strand.
TCAGGACTTGCTCTTCATCAAGGACTTCAGAACTGCTGATTTTGTACAGAACTGGCATGACAATGCTCATTTACTATGGCAACAACAAAAGGACTTGGACTCTCAATTAGTTACAGACATGCTTCACCTATAACATACAGTATCCTGGCTGGGAGATCAAGTGACACTTTTGGCTACACGAAGTGTTTTGAAATGTGACTGGAATTCTTCTCAATTTTGCATAACACCAGTGCCTTATAATATCAGTGACTTTTGGGAAAAAGTTCAGAAACAATTGTATGGACATCAAAATTTGACTGTGGAATTTAGAAAGAACTATAACGGATACATTTAGTAAAACGTTGCCTGATATTGCTGGGACTGATATTATTCAAGGGCTTACTACTAGTATTGCTAACTTTAATCCATTGGGTCATATCTCTATTATGTTGTCTATTTATTTGGGTAATGTTATAATAATTTTTCGTATATGTTTTGTTTTATATATAGTCTTCTGGCGCTGGAAGAAATGACAGCAATTGAACAAAAGGGCTTCTCGAATTGCGTCAGCTTTGGCATTTTTTCTAAATCAGAAGGGAGGAGATGTAGAGAATCAGAACTAATGAACTACAGGTGTACTCACAAACAAGCTACCTTGTGGTCCTTGGTGGGATCTGCCGACAAACAGGATTTTCTGCCAAGAGAAAAATAATAAGTTTTGTCTACAGATGTTCTTGCAAGCAAGACATTTTGTAGTCTATGCCCACAAATGGGATTTTCTGCAATGAGGTCAAATATAGATAGAAAAAGAACATTGCTCGCAAACAAGAATGTTTCTTTGACCCTGAGAAAGGATAGGTTTTGATCTGTTTCAGTCTGTGTTAAATAAAGATACAGTTCACACATCTGTGAACTGTATCTTTACAGTTCTGCACTGTAGAACTGTAAAGTTCTACACTTTACAGTTCTACAGTAACTGCACATCTGCCCTAGCCATTGCTGTTGGCAATTGCCTTTTTTGCTTGGGAATTCATTGCTGTTGACTTTTTGCCTTCTTTGTCTTTAGGGGTATAAAAGACTAAAATGAGATGTAATAAAAAAAAAGAATCATTGCATGCTGATCTGTGTGGAAAATTTCTTCTTTTTCCTGGATTAATTCCCAACAAGTTAATCTTTGAAATGATTGTCATTGGGGCTGTTCACAAACATACAAAATCACTGTCCTTACAGTTACATGGAAGGAATGCATTTCTCCACCCACTTCACATTACCTAGCTGCATGTGATGTGTTAAAGCCAAAGAAGCAAGAGTAGAGTCCATCATTTGTCAATAGAAGCCTCAGGAACCATTGTGTTTTTTCCCATGTTCTGGTTCCATCTCCCCTAGTAACCAGTAATATTCCAGGAAGTGATTACTCCCTTCTGCCTGAGTGACGATGATGGTGGTATGAATAGAACTCCCAGACAACCCACCCCCGTGCACATGTATTAAGAGTGAGAAGTAGATCTTTGGTTTTGTCCACAGATTCAAGTGCTCATGCAATCTGGAAATCACTTAAACTGCTTTCCAACTCCCTATGGCCTTAAAAACCAAATGGAGTTACAATCTCCTTGGTATGGTATGTAGGATCTTGATTAGTTTTCTATTGACACATATCCCAAAAACATCTCAACAGGACTTTTTATAATCCTAGACAGACTAGTTCTACAATTTTCACAGATGACAAACAGCCAAGAATATTTTAAACAGTTCTAACAGAGAAATATGATAAGGATTTTTCTGTACTTGATATAAACCAAGGTTTATCATCCATCTATAAAAAATAAGAGTGTGATTTTGGTACAGGGATAGGTACATATTTCAAAATTTAACAATTCAGAAAATTATCCATGCATGTGAAAATTGGGTATATAACTGAGCATTACAAATCAGTGCAAAAAGGTTATTACACAGAGCTAGCAAACATGAAGTTAAAAATACAGTCCTCGCCAGAGGTGGAGGCACATGACTGTAATCCCACCTACCAGGGGGGTTGAGGCAGGAAGATCAGAAGTTCAAGACCACCCTTAGAAAGTTAACAAGTCCCCGTCTCAGAAATAAAAGATTAAAAAAAGCCTGGAGATGTAGCTCATTGGTAGAGCGCCCCTGCTTCAATTCCAAGTAGCTACTCCCAATCCCCCCAAAAAAGAATACAGTTCTCAATTCATCTACTAACTGCAACTTCAGGAGTCCCCAGGGCCATCTACACTTCTGACCAGCTGACTTCAAATTTGGGGATTTCCACAACCCTCCAGTTCAACAGATCACCACCTTAGGAGAGAAAGGCTCAGAAGTCACTGGGAGCATCATACTTAGGATTATTTATAATAAATAAATCATACTTAGCTTTATTTATAATGAATGAATACATTTTGTACTAGCAAAAGAGGAGACTCTGGAGGGAAGTGTGGGAGTTCCAAACATGAATCTTCAGTCAACCTTAGGGATGTGTTACCCTTCCAGCATTGAGAGGTGACAATATTTAGTAGTGTTGCCAACCAGGGAATCTCTCCTGAGTTTCCTGTTCACAATTTTATTGAGATTCATTACATAGGCATGATCGATTGGGTTGAACTCAATCTCTCTCCCACTCACCAGAGGTCACACTAATATCACATGGCTCAGCACTCCAACCTGAGACCACAGGGACAAAGTCCCATCAAATTCTTTATTATAGTTATTTTTTAAAGGGTGCTAGGGCAATAAATTATACCATGGAAAAAATAAAATTAAGTGTTAATTTATTCCCTTCAGAAATCGATGCTTTGACTCTAAAGGTCAGTGAACAGTTTTGGCATAGCCATAAATAATATTCAGTTGGCTGCCCAGTCACAGTGCCACAAGTCCATAGCTGCCAGTGCAGTGCTCTGTCTGCATGGACCTTCCCCCAAGTTGGCTGGCCATGGCAGGCAGCAGGTGGGTACTGGATTTACCCTGCAGTCAGACCCTTGCCTCGGGCATTGGGCTGCCCACCAGCCCACTGTCCCACCTCACAGGGCTCCCTCCTTGGGCGGTCGAGTACAGGACACGCCTGCGGGGAAGGCAAGGGTGGATGACAGATCCCCACTCCTTTGCTGCAGCTAGCCAGCATTGATCCATTCGTTAGCCTGTGCTCACCAGCCATTGGCCTGATCCCTAGCCTGCCAAATTCAACTACTTAGCAATTGGTCCAATCATCATTAGCCTGCAAATTTCAACAACTTAAAAGAAGCCCCCCCACCATTCTCATTCTCTCTCTCTCTCTCTCCCTCTCTCTCTCTCTCTCCAGGGCAGACACTGTTTGACTGCCTAATAAAATCTCATGTGAGTTTCCATATCTGGAATGTTTTTTTCTGGCGCTTTTCCACGTTTCATTGATGCTGAAACCCAGGATGGGCTCGTCCCCAGCCACTTAGGTAAGTGGAATCCCATCTGATGCCCCAGACTGACCCCCACTCTAGACGCTGGTCTCACCTTCCAATCACCCAGACACTTGGCTCCACATCCACCACTGGCCTTCAGATTGGTGAGTTTTCCCCTAGGTCGACTTAAACACTCCTCTGCTGACCTGAGATGTGACCATTGATAGTATGGCACCCTCAAGGTGGCTGAGGAGTGGGGGGTTCACCCAGCCATTACTTTTACAGTTATGGCTGCCCCCTTATTTGACCATATCTGAGGGGTGGGTCCCTGATCTTTATGGTAGAGATTCTCTCTCAGGGTTGAGGCTCCTCTTCACTTTCTCTCTCAAAAATCCTGACATCAGGTCCTTAACTCTCTTGGCTTTTGCCTGGTACACACTGAGGGTCGAGTCACAACCCCCATTATTGTGCTGCCTTCTCATCTCCAGCCAACTAGTTTGTGACCTAGGGATGTCTTGGACACTGACTTGGCTGTTTCTCAGTCTCCAGCATGCGATATAGATCTTCCATCCTAACAGATTCACCTTTGGGATGTTTACTAGAAAATCTTAAATTCCATCACCTGGTCCCTGACCTACAGCCATCAAAACTTATTTACTTGTGTAATGATATTTGGCCAGAGGATCCCTTAGATAATCAATCAGAATGACCAATTAATTACACCCTGGACCCCAATATTTTACAGGACTTCTACAACTTCTGTGAGAAGGAGGCAAGTGGAGATTTTTTTATCTTAAAGTCTTTTCTTTCTTGCTCACTAAACTTGATCTTTGATCTTCCTGCAAACCCAAACACCTCCTTTTGGCTTCTCCTCCCCCTCTTAATCCCTCCTCCTCCTCCAACTTTGCCCCAGCTGACAAACCACCCCTATACCTGTCCCCTGCAGCAGAGGCCCCTCTGGCCCCTGCTCCTCCATCTCCTTCATTCCATTCTGTTTCTGCTTCCCCTCCCCCACTCAGCCAACCCAGTCCTCCTGCCACGTGGTCCTGCACACATGTTCTACCCCCTTACAGGTGGCGGCCAGTGTGGAGGGAGTGATCAGAGTCCATGTTCCTTTCTCACTGTCTGATCTTTCCCAGATAGAGAAGTGGCTAGGCCCCTTCACCTCCAACTCTGCAAACTTCATTAAGGAATTTCAGTATCTTACCCAGTCTTATGACCTTACCTGGCATGACATTTATATAATCATGTCCAACACCTTGACCCCTGAGGAGTGCAGGAGAGTCTGGTAATAGGTGAGCAATTGTACAGATGAGGTTCACCAATCAAGCCAAACTGGGTGCCTTTATTTCCTTCTCACCTACCATGCGCCTCCACGGAATTCTTCTCCTATTCCTCTCCTTATGACCCTACAGGAATATACAACTCAACCTGAGTCTTCATATACCCTTCCTCCCTCCCTTGTTGACCCCAAGGTCTGGGACACCTGCAGACCCCTTGTAGCCAAATTCTCACCTGTACTCATTCACCTGAAGGACCCAACATCCTACCCAGCCCAGTCCCAATAGCACCTTTCCCAAAGGAGCCTCTTAAGACTTCAACTAGTCATCCAAGATTTAAGGCACAAAGGCTTACTGCACCCCACCAACTCACCTTATAACACTCCCATCCTGGCTGTTAAAAAGCCTAATGGATCTTACCATTTGGTGCAAGATCTCCGCATCATCAACTCAGCAGTTGTCCCCATCTTCCCCATTGTGCCGAATCCCTACACCTTCCTTTCCTCTATCGCCTCCTCAACCATGTACTTCTCTGTGTTGTATTTGAAGGATGTCTTTTCCACTGTCTCCATCCTGACTCACAGGATCTCTTTATCTTCACCTGGACTGACTCTCTCACTTAAGTTTCTTCTCAGTTGACCTGGACAATTCTCCCACAGGGATTTTGGGACCACCCTCACCTGTTTGGTCAAACACTGTCTCATGATCTTTCCTCTCTTACTTTGATTTCCTCCTCTCTCTTACAGTATGTTGATGATCTTCTATGTAGTCCCTCTCTTGAGGACTCCTAAGGAGACACTATTAAGCTTCTAAATTTTCTGGATGACAGAGGGTATAGGGTCTCACCAGCAAAGGTACAACTTTCCCAACCTCAGGTTATTTACTTAGGAGTCAGCCTCTCACCTGGATTTAGGCCATCACTGTAGAAAGAAAAGCATTACTGCAGAACATGCCCACTCCATCTACAAAGGAAGAAATCCTTTCCTCTCTAGGGATAGTAGGATATATATGATCCTGGATCCCCAATTTTTCCATCCTGGTGGCCCACTTGTATGAGACTTCAAAAGGCATTCCCACTGAACCTCTCCTCAACCTGGTGGAAGCCCCTTTCCAGACCCTAAGGAAAGTCCTTCTTCAAGTCCCAGCCCTACACCTCCCTGACATCACCAGACCTTTCTACCTGTTTGTCTCCGAGAAAAGTGGGTTTGTTCTGGGGGTCTTAGGGCACATGTTTGATCCCACCCTTGGCGCAGTGGCATACCTATCAAAAAGGCTAGACCCCACCATAAGAGGCTAGACATATATCTTAGGTTATTGCCTTCAGTATTTGTCTTAACTCAGGAATCAAAAAAACCTTCCTTTGGGGCTCCCACTGAAGTGCTCTCACCTCATCATCAGTCTGAGCTTCTTACTTATAAGGGTCTGCAAACTCTATTGTCCTGTCGGGTGTTAGCCTTGCAAACTGTTCTTATTGAGGACTCTTCCATTTCCTTTAAGACATGCCCTCCTTTAAATCCAACCAACCTATTACCCCTGCCTTCCAACATACATGCTTCAGCTGCCTTGAGATTCTGGGAGAGTTACTCTTCTGTCCCTCCAGTGTTCAGGAGGGGGCTTTACACAACCATACTTTCATATGGTTCACTGATGGGAGCTCCTTTCTCCATGAAGGGATCCAAAGGGCTAGATATACCATTGTCTCTCTGGAAAAGATTGTAGGGTCAGGACCACTAACAGCAACACCAACCAACAGGCAGAACTAATTGCCCTCACCCGTGCATTCACCCTCTCAAAGGGAGAACCCCTTATAATCTACACTAATGCCAAATATGGCTTTCACATTATCCATTCCCATGCTGCTATTTGGAAAGAGAGGGTCCTTCTTAGTTGATTCTTTTATATTTTTCTGGGTACTGGGGATTGAACTCAGGGGCACCCAACCACTGAGTCACATCCCCTGTGTTTGTATTTTATTTAGAGACAGGATCTCACTGAGTTTCTTAGTGCCTTGCTTTTGCTGAGGCTGACTTTGAACTCTCAATCCCCCATCTCAGCCTCCCAAATTGCTGGGATTTCAGGTGTGCACCACCACACAAAGAGAACAATCTTAATATCTCCAAAGAGCATTGGTCCATAGGCAACGGCATGGATTTTGGAATGAAATAAATCTGGCCTTTTAGAAATTAATTAATTTTGTGGTGCTGAGGATTCATCTGACTTTTTAATCCAAATTCATGCTTTTACTAGATGACTTGGGTAAGTTACTAAACCTGAGTCTTGTCTTCATTTGTGCAAATAGTTCCTTCTCAAGGTTGTTGCTGGGGTGGGTGTATTTAGGCTAATTAGAATTCCAGGATTCTCTCTGCCTGATTCAGGCCTTTCTCTCAAAGGTGAGTGTTCATTGCACTCACCATTGACTATCTTTCTGTGTTCCAGTGAGGTTGATTCTGTGTTTGCTCAGGTGTTTTGGTGCCTCTGAGGAGCACAATTCCATGGTGGTGTTTACTTCATTTTTACTGATGTCATCATTTGCGTTGCTATCCATTTCTATGTAGATGTAGAACTGACCAGCTAACCAAGTAGTCTTGTTCTGGGTGTCTATTCAGGTGGATCTCTTGGACCTTCCATTATGTAGTCATTATGTAGTGGACCAATATTGATGTTATCAACTCCTCTCTAATGTTTATAATTTGTTGCTGTTATTTTCTGGTAACATGCCACAGTTTTATTATAACATGGTTGTTTATGTGACGGTGGGGAGTTTGTCCTCAAAATAATGTTCTGTTTAAGGCTCTTTTATACAAAAATTGCCATCATGACCAATATTCAAAATATCTTTAGTTCTGCAAGACTAAACACAAAATTCCTACACTTATTTGGTAGTGTATTTGCCCCTATCCTTCTTACCTGGAGATAGCTGCTATCTTAGTCATTTTTCAGTTGCTATAACTTAATACCTGAGACTAGGTAATTTATAAAGAAAAGTATTGCTTGGTGCAGTAGTACATACTTAAATTGTAATCCCAGCTCTTGAAAGGCTGTGACAGGAGGATCACAAGTTCCAAGCCAGCCTGGGAAACTTAGTGAGACCCTGTCTCAAGATAGGGGCTGAGGATAGCCAGGTATGGTGTTACTTGCCTTTATTCCAACAGTTCAAGAGGCTGAGGCAGGAGGATCACAAATTTGAGGCCAACCTCAGCAACTAAGACCCTGTCTCAAAAAAAAAAAAAGGCCAGGGATATGGCTCAGGGTTAAGCACTCCTGAGTTCAATCCCTGGTACCAAAAAAGAGGGGGCTTTAGTATGTAACTCAGCAGTAGAACACTTACCTAGCATGAGCACTGACCTGGGTTCAATCCCCATGATGGCAAAAAAAAATGTTTAGCTAATAATTCTGAAGACTGTAAAGTCCAGGAGCATGACACTAGGTTCATCTCTGCACCTGGTGAGGGCCTTCTTGCTACATCATGACATGGTGAAGAGCATCACATGGCAAGAACAAGCTTGTCAGAGTTGCTTTTATAACAAAGCTACTCCTCTTAGTGTATCAAAAACAGATGGGAATGGTAGTTGTGATGTTGTGACTTATAAGAAATGCATATTTTGTCTTTGTCCTGTTTCCTGGCACATAGTTCCTAAAACCCTTACAAGGTTTTGCTTTGCTAGTGTCTTAATCTGTTATCCAATTACATCTGGGTAATTTATGAACAGAAGAAATTTATTTTTCAGTTCTGGATACAGAACACAGCACCAGCAGATTTGGGGTCTGGTGCATGCATTTTCTTAGCTCTGATGTCCCCATATAGAGGAAGGGGAAAGGTCCAAAGAGGCAAAGCCTCTTTTATAAGAACTCTATCCCATTATCCCACTCATGGGGGAGTAGTCCTCCTGGATTGAATCACATCATAAAGAAGACCCCATTCTTTATTTGGGGCAGCAGGGGTCACTGGGGATTGAACCCAGGGCACTTTACCACTGAGCTACATTAAAGGCCCTTTTAATTTTTATTTTGAGATAGGATGTCACTCAATTGCCTAGGGCCCTGCTAAATGGGTGAGACTGGCCTCAAACTTGCAATTCTCCTGCCTCAGTCTCTGAGTCAGTAGTATTACAGCTGTGTATTACCATATCTGGCCCTACTTCCTAATACTATTGCATTAGAAGTAAGTTTCAGCATAAATTCTAGAAGAAAGCAACTACTTAAAACATAGTAGCTGACATTTGGGAATTTAGGAGTTTGGGAGGTATTCCCAACGTTTCTGATGTAATAGGCACAGTATGGTTTATCCTGAACACCTGTTTCCTTTGGTATGCATGTTGGGCAGAAGGTGCCTATGTGACCAGTGCCTGATAAAAACTAGGCTCTGAGTCTCTAACAGGCTTCTGTGATCATTGTCATGTGTGTTGTCACAGCTGCTGCTTGGGAGTATTAAGCAGACTTTTGTCTGGTTTCCTCTGGACTGGGTCACATGTGCCTCTTCCCTTTGCTGGTTTTGTTTTGAGTCCTTTCTTGCTAATAAACCATGGCCATGAGTGGGGTTACCTGCCACATGTGTGAGGCCTCTAGCAAATCGCTGCCTCTCGGAGAGGTCTTGGTGGCCCTGAATACACCTGCCCAACATTCATTCAAAGCTCCATTTTTTTTTCTGCTGGCAGTATTAGTCCAATCTCTGCTTCCATCTTTACAGTTTCCTTGAAGATGTTTCTCCCTGGTAAGTCTCTTATAAGGACATAGGGCTCACCTGAATAATCTGGATGTTCTAATCTCAAGATCCTTAACTTCATTATACCTGAAAGTATTCCTTTTTCCAAAGAAGTTCATGTTCACAGGTTAGGACATGAACTCATATTATACCCATACAAGTGGGTATGGGTATATGGGCACACATGATTGTAAGGAAAACATCCCAGTTCTTTACCTTCTCTAGGATGTGTCCAAGAGGTCCCCCCTGCTTCTGAGACTTTGTGCCATACTTGTTTTCTTTCCCACCTTTCCTTTCATATTACTTCTTCCTTAAAAAAAACACAACTCCCCTATATTCATATTGTCATATCTTATTGTCCCAGAGTGTGAAAACTTTGGGGCACTGAACAAAGGGCTAGTTAGAAATGTTGACCTTGATGTGAGGTGCATTCATAGCAATAGTGACAGCATCTGGGCCAGAGGGGCTGCATCACAAGTGAATGTACCCTTCCCCCATAGGTCCTGGCTCTCCTGGAGCAGGGGTATTTGACTGAAAGGGGTAAGAGGTTCCTGGATGTGGATACCATTTCTTGAGATACTCTTGACCAGAGACTCAAGATTTCTGCATAAAAATTTAGGGCAGATCCACAAGAGACTAAAGACAAAGCATCCCAGTTATGGATGATTTCCCAAAGCAGAAGATGACTTAGACCCAGGTGACTTGGTTTCTTTTATTCTTAATTTGATTTCCTGATGTATTTGTACATACACAAAGAAATCAGTTCATTTAAATAAAAAGTATAAGTGGGGGGAAATGGGCTTGGGGGCAAAATAAATGTAGACTCTATCTTTAAAATCAAAACAAAGTGGGATGACAATTATATTTTGGGGTTGGGGATGCATCTTAGTGGAAAAGCATTACTGAACATGCACATGGTCCTGGCTTCCATCCCCAGCACTCCCTGACCACACACACAGAGGAATGTTTTCCATAGAGTTCGTACCACACAACCTGTGTTGGAATGTAATGTGATCTGTAGAACTCTGTTGGTGACATTAACTCACATCTTGCATCTAATATCTCTGACAGCCATCAACACCAGAAAATTATGGTAAGTTACAGGTTAGGCACTGACTCTGAGGAGATGGATCAATTCCTGAGTGATGTCAGTAATTCATGGCACTGAGATATGGGGATGTTTCTTTGGTGGTTTTTCCTAGAGGAGGTATGGTAAACTGTTCTTAACAGCATTCTTAAGACATACCAGCAGTTTGTTGATGGATATTTCTTCTGTGACTATTTGTGTCCCTTGTGGAACTAAATCATACAGAATTCAGGGTGTACAGCCCATATAACCCAGCCTACTGCAGTGTGGGTTTATGCATGAGTGAAACTTGATTGCCTGAAAATAGATGATTTGCATGACTTTCAAAGGTCCTATATGAACAGGTCACAAACCGGTGTTCAAGTACCAACTCAGCCCCGGGGAGTTGAAAGTCTGGTAATGGCTTGCATTGTTGATCACAAGTTATAGAACTTAACCCTATTTCAGAGCCCTTCCCAGTTCAGCTATTAACCTCTCATTCTTTTTTTTTAATTATGGATGGACCTTTATTTTATTTATTTATATGTGGTGCTTTGAGGATCAGACCCAGTGCCTCATATATGCTAGGCAAGCACTCTACCACTGAGCCACAACCCAGTCTCAACCTCTCACTCTCATGTTAGCTTTCTGTTACTGTGACAAATATCCTGAGATAATCAACTTATAAGAAGAAAAATTTTATTTTCTTTCATTTATTAATAATTTTGTTAAATGAAGTAAAAGAATGAGTAACTTTTTATCTACCAAAGCATGAAAAATTTGCATTATCATCAGATTTGGTGTTGATCCAACTATAGGGAATTACTACTTCCAAATATTATTGGGTAGAATGTGAATTGGTGCTATCTATTAGGACAGTGATCCAATAAGTTATTCAAAAGTCTTAGGATTTTGTGTCATTGATTTAGCAATCATATTTTAAGAGATTTATGTTAAAATAATTTGTATGCATAAAGATACGGCTGTATGGATATTCTTTTCTTGGTGAGGGGTGCTGGGGATTGAACTCAGGGCCTTGTGCATGCAAGGCAAGCACTCTACCAACTGAGGTACATCCCCAGCCCTATATAGATATTCTTGTTTTTTTTTTAAATTTATTCTAATTAGTTGTACATGACAGTAGAATGCATTTATATATTTTTATAGATCATACATAAATAGAGTGTGATCTCTCATTGTTCTGATTATACATATTGCAAGATCATGTCGGTCATGCAGTCAAACATGTACATGAGGTGATGTCTCTTTCACTTTACTATCATTCCTTCCCCCATACCCCTTCCCCTCCCTTCACTCCCTCTATCTAATATAAAGTAACTGTATTCTTCCCTATCCCTGCTCCCCCCTTATTATGAATTAGCTTCCACATGTCAGAGAGAACATTTGGACTTTGGTTTTCTGGGTTTGACTTATTTCACTTAGCATGATATTCTCTAACTCCATCCATTCCCAGGAAATGTCAGAATTTCACTCCTTTAAAGGTGAGTAATATTCCATTGTGTGTGTGTGTGTGTGTGTGTGTGTGTATGTGTAGATATATATATATATATACACATATATATATCACATTTTCTTTATCCATTCATCTGTTGAAGGGCACTAGGTTGGTTCCATAGTTTAGCTATTGTGAATTGAGCTGATATAAACATTGATATGATTGTGCCACTGTAGTTTGATTTTAAGTCCTTTGGGTTTAAACTGAGGAGTGGGATAACTGGGTCAAATGGTGGATCCATTCCAAGTTTTCTCAGGAATCTTCATACTGTTTTCCATAATAGTTGCACCAATTTACATTCCCACCAGCAATGTATGAGTGTACCTTTTTCCCCTCAACCTTGCCAACATTTATTGTTGCTTGTATTCTTGATCATTGTCATTCCAATTGGAGTGATATATCTTAGAGTAGTTTTGATTTGCATTTCTCTATTTGCTAGAGATGTTGAACATTTTTTCATATATTTGTTAATTGATTGTTCATTTTATTCTTTGAAGAGTCTGTTCAGTTCCTTGGCCATTTATTGGTGTTAATTTTTTTGAGTTCTTTATATATCCTAGATATTAATGCTTCATCTGAGGAGCACATGGTAAAGATTTTCTCCCAATCTGTAGATTCTCTGTTCACATTATTGTTTCTTTTGCTGAAAGGAGCTTTTTAGTTTGAATCCATCCCATTTATTGATGATTAATTTAACTTCTTGTGCTTTAGGGGTCTTGTTAAGAAAGTCAGGTCCTTGACCAACATGGTGACAATTTGGGGTACTTTTTCTTCTAGTAGTCACAGGGTCGTTGTTTTAGTGCCTAATTCTTTGATCCACAGTTGAGTTTTGTACAGGGTGAGAGATAAGGATTTAATTTCATTTTGTTACATGTGGCTTTCCATTTTTCCCAGCATCATTTGTTGAATAAGCTATCTTTTCTTCAGTGAGTTTTTGGCACTTTTGTCTTATTTGAGATACCTGTATATATGTGGAGTTGTCTCTGTGTCTTCTATTCTGTACACTAGTCTACATGTCTGTTTTGGTACCACTACCATGCTGTTTATATTATTATAACTCTGTAGCATAGTTTGAAGTGTGGTATAGTGATACCTCCTGCTTCACTTTTCTTGCTAAAGATTGGTTTGCCTATTCTAAGTCTCTTATTTTTCCAAATGAATTTCATGATTGCTTTTTTTAGTTCTATGAAGAATGTCACTGGAATTTTAATAGGAATTGCATTAAATCTGTATAACACTTTTGATAGTATGGCCATTTTGACAATATTAATTCTGCCTATCCAGGAGCATGGTAGGTCTTTCCATCTTCTAAGGTCTTCTTCAATTTCTTTTTTAAGTGTTCTGTAGTTTTCATTTCTGCAGCAGGGGCATGACCAATTAATTGAGCCATCCAGAAGGCTCTCACTCTAACAAAGGAAGAAGACCTTGCTTGCTTTATTTATAGCAGTACAGATCAAATGGGACTGGTAGGAGATTCTTTTTTTTTTTTTATTGAACACAAATGGAGTACAGCTATTGTTTCACTGGTTGTACACAAAGTAGAGTCACACCATCTATGTGTTCATGCATGTACACAGGGCAATGGTATCTGTCACACACTCTGTTATTAATTTTACCCCCCACCCACCCCCACCCCTCCCTTCCCTCTATGCTAGCTATCTTTCCTCCATTCTTACCATCTTTCCGCCCCACATTATGCATCATCATTCATTTATCAGAGAGACCATTCGACTTTTGGATTTATGGGATTGGCTGATCTCACTTAGCATAACAGTTTCCAACATCATCCATTTACCTACAAATACCATAATTTTATTCTTCTTTATAGCTGAGTAATATTCCATTGTGTATATATACCACAGTTTCTTTATCCATTCATCTACTGAAGGGCATCTAGGTTGTTTCCATAATCTAGCTATTGTGAATTGAGCAGCTATGAACATTGATGTGGCTGCATCACTGAGGCAATCTGATTTTAAGTCCTTTGGGTATAAGCCAAGGAGTGGGATAGCAGGGTCAAATGGTGTATCCATTCCAAGTTTTCTAAGGAATCTCCACACTGCTTTCCAGAGTGGCTGCACCAACTTGCACTCCCACCAGCAATGTAAGAGTGTACCCTTTTCCCCACATCCTCGCCAACACCTGTTGTTGCCTGTGTTCTTGATAAAAGACATTCTAATTGGGGTAAGATGAAATCTTAAGGTGGTTTTGATTTGCATTTCTCTTATAACGAGTGATGTTGAACATTTTTTCATAAATCTGCTGATTGCTTGTAGATCTTCCTCTGTAAAGTGTCTGTTCATTTCCTTGGCCCATTTATTGATTGGGTTATTGGTGTTCTTGGTGTAAAGATTTTTGAGTACTTGGTAGATTCTGGAGATTAGTGCTCTGTCTGAAGTGTGTGTAGCAAAGATTTTCTCCCACTCTGAAGGCTCTCTCTTCACATTGCTGATTGTTTCCTTTGCTGAGAAGAAGCTTTTTAGTTTGACTCTATCCCAATCATTTATTCGTGCTTTTATTTCTTGCGCTTTGGGAGTCATGTTAAGGAAATCTGGTCCTAGGCCAACATGATGAAGATTTGGACCTATTTTCTCTTCTATTAGGTGAAGAGTCTCTGGTCTGATTTCTAGGTCCTTGATCCACTTTGAGTTAAGTTTTGTACAGGGTGAGAGATATGGGTTTAGTTTCATTTTGCTGCATATGGATTTCCAGTTTTCCCAGCACCATTTGTTGAAGAGGCTGTCTTTTCTCCATTGCATGTTTTTGCCTCCTTTGTCAAGTATGAGATACCTGTACTTATTTGGGTTTGTCTCTGTGTCCTCTATTCTGTACCATTGATCTACCTGTCTATTTTGGTACCAATACCATGCTGTTTTTGTTACTATTGCTCTGTAGTATAGTTGGAGGTCTGGTATTGTGAAACCCCCTGCTTCGCTCTTCTTGCTAAGGATAGCTTTAGCAATTCTGGGTCTCTTATTTCTCCAAATGAATTTCACGATTGCTTGCTCTATTTCCATGAGGTCCATCATTGGGATTTTAATTGGAATTGCATTAAATTTGTATAGCATTTTTGGAAGTATGGCCATTTTGACAATATTAATTCTGCCTATCCAAGAACATGGGAGGTCTTTCCATCTTCTCAGATGCTCTTTAACTTCTTTCTTTAGTGTTCTGTAGTTCTCAGTGTAGAGGTCTTTCACATCTTTTGTTAGATTGATTCCCAAGTATTTTATTTTTTTTTTGAGGTTAATGTGAATGGGGTAGTTTTCCTAATTTCTCTCTCAGAGGATGCATCACTTACGAATAAAAATGCATTAGATTTATGAGCATTAATTTTATATCCTGCTACTTTGCTGAATTCATTAATGAGTGGTAGGAGATTCTTAAAAAAAAAAAAACAGGATGGGTGTGGAGGTACGCAAGCAGATCACTCCCACATCTGATGCTTGTATTTGAATTTGAGTGGTGAGCTAACACAGGATAACCACAAGACTCAGGCATTCCTGAAGAGTCATTCTCCAACTGTGAGTTCTTGAGGCCAGATATTCCTGGTTAATGGCTCAAACTACACTCAGTTCTCACATGAGTCATCATGGATGACTTCCTGAACTCTACCACTGAGTTACAACCCCAGCCCCTCATTACTTGGGTTTTTGTTTTGTTTTTGTTTTTGTTTTTTGGGGTTTTTTTTATTGTTGCTTTTTTAGGGAAAAACAACAAACTTTATTTTCTTTCTACTCTCCTGCTATTGGTATTTTAGCATATCTATTTAAGCCAAGTTAGGAGTTTAAGGAAAGAACAAAGCCACAAATTCCTCTTTCTGGCAGTGGTGACAGTGAATTTTCTAAAATGAATTTTAGACAATCTCAGTGCTAAGTTCTCTGGGGAAGCACTGACCAGGGAGTGCAGTGTGGGTGAGAGAGTCAAAATTGAGGGAAATGCCAAGCTCTTATGGTCCCCTGCCCAGGCATGAGTGCACTGCATTCCTCGTGGGAGGGAGCACAGGGGTGAGAGGGCCACAGGAGAGGGCCCAGTGTGCAGCCACAGAGCTCTCCACTGTCACAGCCACTTACCACCACACTTCTGACACAAAACGTGTGTGCGATGTTTCTTCATGCACCAAGCAGTTCTCCAGCAGACACCATCTGGGTATCTTACAGTTCAGGTCAGTTTTGACACTGATGGCCTGGAGATATGGTCCTGTCCCACAGGGTTTGTTTCTTCCTTGTGTAAAACTGAAATTATCTTGGTCATTCATTGAGGGACCGTGTGAGTCTGGTTTTATTAAAATAGGGTTAAGGAGTGGGGCATGTCTTTATGCAAAGCTCTCTAGGGACACTTGTGATTTTAATCAATGAGCCACAACTGTAATACATGGTAGAAGAAATTGAATTTAGTGGGAAGCAGATACCTTCCTCAGCAAAGAATAATGAAAATAGGACAAATCTTCATATAATATTCACAAATTGAGTTTTTGAATACATGAAATGTTTTTGCTATGATTCCAGGCTTTGTGAAGATAAAATGAGTAGTATGAGAATTTTAGAAATTTAAAGAAATGCTTATAGTGAATAGAAAATGATAGTATCATAAAATGTCTTATGCAAGAAATATTAGATTTTGAATTTTAAAAATGAAGAAACATGGCAAGAAGGTATGAAATTGGAAATGGGCAGGGTGATATGGGGAACAGTCAAAACACTGGCCCTGAAATATCACATGGAAGCCAGTGTCAGGGGAAACTTAAAGTGGGTACTTCATGGCAAAGTTGAATAGTTCAGCTTTTTGTTGTGAATTTTATGTGTTAGTAATCCCAGTGATGGAAATTGGATTTTGTATTTTTCTAGCTCTTAGGTAGAGCTTACCTTTCACCTGGGAGGCAGCATTGTAGCAATAACAATGTACAGCCAGATGCTTTAAGACAAACCAAAGTTGTCACAATTCTTGATTTAGAAGGAAGAGGTGGTCCTTAAAAACCCCTTAGCTTATGCCAGCAGAGACATAAATGTAAAATCAAGAAAGATGCTATTGGTGGAATGACGATGGATTAGTATAGCAGAGACAGTGAAATGGAAAAATTCTAGTGTGGTGGAGAACCTTGTGCTCTCCACAAGATTGTTGTGAGAGTCTGTTGGACTTCTCATGTCTTTCTTCCTGTAGGAACATATGAGAATGTGTTATAACTCGATATGAGGTTAGAGTGTTGACCACAGTTTTTCTGTAAGTGTAAGGTGGGTACTTGTGGACCATCAATTTGATGATGGTCTACAGAATGAAAAAGGGGCATATTTTAGAAACAGGAGAAGATCCCAAGAGCTAATTAGAGTTGCCTTGAAGTTAAATGCTGTGCACCCAATATACTGACTTGCCTCTTTAGGAAATTTGTTCTAGCATCAGTGTCTGTCTGTTTCCCTCTTCAAGATTATTGGTGTTTGAGTCTCTTCCATGAACTCTCTGAATCCTATGCTCTGTATTTTGAATTGACTATGCCATGACATTTGCCTTCATCTTTCAGTATTCACATTCTCTGTGATCTCATCCAATAAGCTGACCTTAGATAATATTCCATAGTGATGATTTTCACATTGCTATCATTATTCAAGAGTTTTCTTCCTTTTAAACTTTTTTGAATTGTTCTTTTTAGATGTACATGACAGTAGAGTGTGTTTTGACATAAATTATGCACATGGAGTATAACTTCCCATTCTTGCAGTTGTACGTGATGTGGGGTTATACTGGTCACATATTCATATATGAATGTAGGAAACTTATATCCAATTCATTCTATTGTCTTTTCTATTCCCATCCCCTCCCCTTCATTCCTCTTTGTCTAATTGAGTCAATTTCTATTCTTCCCTCCTCCCAACTTATTGTGTGTTAGCATCTGCATATCAGAGAGAATATTTGACCTTTGATTTTTGGGGATTAGCTTCTTTCACTTAGCATGGTAGTCTCTAGTGCCATCCATTTACTAGTAAATGCCATAATTTTATTCTTCTTTATGGCTGAGAAATATTCCATTATGTATGTATACCACATTTTCTTTATCCATTCATCTGTTGAAGGTCATTAGGTTGGTTCCATAGCTTAGCTATTGTGAATTGAGCTGCTATAAACATTGATGTGGCCACATCAATATAGTATGCTGATTTTAAGTCCTTTGCGTATAAATCGAGGAGTGGGATAACTGGATCAAATTGTGGTTCCTTTCCAAGTTTTCTGAGTTATCTCCATACTGTTTTCCAGAGTTTTTGCACCAATTTTTATTCCC
Source organism: Glaucomys volans (assembly GCA_020662805.1). NCBI lineage: Eukaryota > Metazoa > Chordata > Mammalia > Rodentia > Sciuridae > Glaucomys > Glaucomys volans. Next base: position 182,343 of record JAJEJO010002636.1, read on the forward strand.
AGGGGCAATTTTTATTTTTTTAGTAGCATCTTGCTGTGCTGTTCAGGCTGGCCTCAAATTCACAGTCTTTCTGTCTCAGCTTCCCAAGTAAATGGAATTGCAGGCATGCACCATTGTACCTGGAAAACACCTTTTCTTCCTAAGTGTCAACCATTTATAAAAAAGTACATTTACAGGTGATGCTCTGTATGCATGGGGCAGGAAAATGGCATTCACTTGAACTTCTCACATCTATCTCACACAGCTATCAATGTAGACAATAAAATTGCTCAAGGAAGTACAGCAAAGTGTCTTCCTTAATCATGGAATTAGAGGCCTTGGCTGGTTGTGGGGCTGGATAACACCTTTTAAAAGTTTCACATATTTGCCTTTTTTCCCTATCTTTACTTGAATATGTAATAATTATCTTAAAGTTAATAAGCTCAAAAAGACATTCCTGATTTCCTTACTTTCTGAACCTCATATTTCTCATCCTGTTAAAAGGCATTACCCTTCTACCCATCTGCTCAATCCCCCTGTGTAGGAATACACTTTGATTCTGTTTGTTACCTCTTCCCACCTCAAGTCCATTAGTGAGTCTTGCTATCTATCTCTTTCAGGTAAGTCCTAATTTCATCCACTTCTCATCATTTCCTTTGGTTCTTCAAACCACTGTCACATCTGCAATTTTAGAGTCTTTTCCTTTTCTTTATTGTTTGTTTCTCTTTTTACCCCTAGGATATGACTTCAGTAAAAATAAAGAGCAGGATTGTGTTTTCCCAGCACCACCATCAAGCCTAGTCTATGGCAGCAGTCATTTCATGAGGATGTGCTGAATGAATGACTGTGGACTGTGTCCCTCATTAGTTTGTCTCTAATCTCTACAGTGCAGTACCAATGGTGGCTTCCTTATATGTTACTGTTGCCAAGGTCCTATGTAGGCAGCAGCCAAACCTACACTTACTAATTGTGGATTATCTAAACTTGTTTTACACTAGCGGCTGTTCTTCTTGAGGTATTTTTTTTTCTATGTTACTGTGTATTTGCCCATGTCCAAGAGACAAGGAGTTAGTGTTTAATGTGTGGAGGTTTCATTTGGGGAAGGTGAAAAAGTCTGAAGATGGAGGTGGTGACAGTTGTACAACATTGTGAATGTACTAATTGACACAAGTCTGTACACTTAAAAGTGGTTAAGTGGCAAATTTTATGTTTATTTAACAATAACAAAAGTTTTTTTAAGTTTAAAAAAAATAAAAAGAACACTTAGACTTGGAATTTCTTTCATATAATATAATTTGTTTTCCACTAATGTGCCAGTAGTTTTTAAAGCAGTTTTATTCTAAATGATGTTCATGGAAAGAGTCACTATTCTCTCTTCCCTATAAATTAAGAAAACTGATGATCATTTGCAGCAGCAATTGCAAAACCAAAAGTTGCTGAAGAGGGTGGAACAACGTAATGAACAGAATGCATTTGGAAATGTTCAAGGAGCAGAAGTCACTTTCCTTTAATGCCAAATCACAAAGTGTTTGATTCACATGGAAAATTTTTAAAATTATAATTTGGTTTAGCCAACCAGAAGAGATATACCATAAAGGAGTCTACTGAGTTTAATGCAGATGGAAGATCCTTGCCCTGTGATAACCATGAACAAATTCCTACTGAAATTAAATTCCATGAAAGTAAAAAACTCACCAGCACTGTCACAATTCCTTAAACACCAGCAAACACACAAAACAGAGAAATCCCATAAATGTACTGAATGTGAGAAAGCTTTCCTCAAAGAGTCTCAACTCCATAAACATAAGGAAATTCATTTAGGAAAGAAACCCCATCAGTGTAGCATATATGGAAAAAAAATCTTCTGTAGGAAGTTCAAGCTCACTACATAAGAGAACTCACAAAGGAGAGAAATCTCATGAGTACCAAGAATGTGGGAAAGCCTTCCTCAGGAAATCTCACCTTACCAAACATCAACATCCCCATATAAGAAAACAAAAATCCATGTGTGCAGCGAATGTAAGAAAGGTTTCAAGAGGAAATCATAGCTCATTGTACATGAGCAAACTCACAGGAGAAAAACTCTATGTATGTAGTATATGTGGAAAAGGCTTTGTTCAGAAAAGCCATCTTACTGTACATCATCACATTCACACTGGAGAGAAGCCCTATGGTTGCACTGACTGTGGTAAGGCCTTCAGCCAGAAGGTCTGTCTCACAGCACATCAGAGATTTCATACAGGAGAGACTCCCTTTGTATGTTCTGAGTGTGGACAATCCTACTCACAGAAGTCAGGACTTGTTACCCATCAGAAAATTCACTCAGGAGAAAAGCCTTATAAGTGCAGTGACTGTGGGAAAGCCTTCATTACAAAGGCAGTGCTCATTTCCCATAGTGGAACTCATATGGGAAAGAGACTCTAGGAATGTGACGAGTGTGAGAAAATGTATTTCTACATGCCTTCCTTTGCTAAACATAAGAAAATACACACTATGGAGAAATGCAGAGAGTCAGTGAAGGTGGAAAATCCTATGAGTCACAGTAGATGCTAGTGAACTCATGGAGGGGGGAACCCTGTTAATATGGTGACTGTGAAACAGATACTTTCTGTGACCCCTGGTGTCACTGAACATTGGTGGGCTCCTAACAAATAGGAACATAGTCTTTGTGGGACAGTCAGTGACTATATATATATATATATATATATATATATATATATATATATATACCCTCAGGAGATAACAGAGGATTTGCACAGAAGAGAAACCTCATGAATGCATGAATGTGGTCATGCCTCCAGTAGTCAGTTACATCTTTTATGCTACCAACACAGGAGAAAAACTGTACATTCAATATGGAAAAACCTGGAGTAAAACAGTCCAGCCAAATATTTGATTAAGTGTAAACTGAAATCTTTTGTTTGTTAGGGGTTTTGTTTTGTTTTGAAATCCTTTGGATAGAGTCCGGCACAATGGCTCTGTTCCAGCTACATGGGAGACAGAAGCAGAAGATTGACACACTCAAGGCTAGTCTGGACAATTTAGTGAGACCCTGTCTCCAAATAAAATATGAAGGGTTGGGGATGTAGCTCATGGGAGGAGTGCCGGCCTACCATGCAGGAGGTACTAGCTTCAGTCTTCAGTATTGGGAAACATGAGGAATCCTATAAATACAGAAAGTAGGAAATCCTTTTCTGGAAGATGGACCCTCTCAAGTGATCATGGAGCTCACAATAATGGTAAATCTCTTGCTTTGTAGGGGAATCAGTACATACTAGAAAGAAACTATTAGAAGGCAGTGAACATGATAGGGTCTTCAGTGATAACTTCTGCTTGATTCATTAGCAGATGAAATCATACAGATAAAGAACTACAAACACACCAACTGTGGAATGCAAAAAAATAATGTTCTTAGTCAACCATGGTGGTGCATGCCTGTAATCCCAGTGACTCACAAGAGTGAGCAGGAGGATTCCAAATTTGAACTCAGCTTCAGCAACTTGGTAAGGCACTGCCTCAAAAAGGGCTGGGGATGGAACTCAGTGATGACCCTGGGTTCAATCTCTAGTACCAAAATGACAATAACAAAAAACAATTCTTGAAGCAACCATATGAAAATGAGGGATGTTTGAGAACTTTCTGTTCAATTTTGAGCCTTCTCTTAACATCAGATAACACACCTGAGATATATTTTTGGACACTAGACCTTGAACCAAATTTCTTTTTACTATATAAATGTCATAATTTTAAGAATATAGCCTCAAGGGTAAAAGTGCAGCTCAGTGATAAAGCACTTGCTTAACACGTCCAAGGTCCTGGTTTCAATCCCATACCCTGCAAAAAATAAAAGAGCCCTTGCCCCACATCACCTCATTATCTCTTTGTATTCACTTCTATAGTGGGTTCTTTACTTGTTTGAAAATTTCTAGTTCTTACGTGCCCAACAGAGATTCTATGACGATGCTGTTGCATTTCTTTGATTCTAAATTTAGTTAAATACTGTTTCAAATGAAGGAATGGGAAACAAGACCATGATCACTAGGGTCCCTTGAGTGGTTGTGGGGGCATCTGGTCCTTTGATTCAGACAGTGACATCATCAGGTTTATCAAGTGTGTCATGAGGTGATCCATTCCTAAACTAGACAAGTGAAGATGAAATGCTTGGGTCAAGCTACAAGGACTGGTACAGACACTGGGCCACTACAACAACACAACACAACCCTTGTCCTATAGGTAAAAAACAAAAACAAAAAAAACCCAGAAATCCTAAAAGGGTGGGAGACTGGCACTAATCTGTCAATCTTCTCTTTCCACAAGGATCTGGCAGTAGAGTCCTGGAAACATAATGCCTTTGTTGGGCATTTCCAAGCTGTGACCACACCAGATAACATGATAGTGTTGGATCTGCCATCCAGATTTTGTTTTGTCACACATTGTAATGACTTTCTGGTCTTGTCAGTCATAAATTATACCAGCATTCCTAAGACCACAGTATCCACAGTATACAAAATCCAAGCTCTAATTTACCAAGTGAGGGAGCTAGATGTGCCCTGGCTAAATTTAACTGACTGAACTAAATCAAGGAACAAACTGGAATACCAGAGGCCCTTGTCCAGTCTAGAAAATGTTTCCAGAGACTGTATAATTGTTGAACACTGTTATGGGTCAAGTCAGCAGGGGCTGGCACAACAGTCATGTGAGCATAAGGCTCAAGCGCTAAGTCCTATGTTGGAAAACATATTGAGGAAGGGCTTTAGGTCAAATTACTTAGGCTTTAACATAGGTGAAGAGAATGGTAATTAGGGTGCTTGCTTAGGTGATATTAAAAAAATTACACCAAGCAAAAACCATTAGAAACACTTGGAGTGAAATCTCAACTATTTCTTATTTTGCTATGGAATACATAATGTATAAACATTGGAAAATTTGATAACAAAATTCTGAATTTTAGCTCCTGCATATAAAGTCATCAGTACTAGTAACAGACTGTAAGACTGTAAACTTCATGAGGATAGGAAATTTGTTCATCCCTGTATAATAGATATCTAGAAATTTGGCATAGAGTAGGTATCAGTACGTACTATTAAGTTGAATGGATTTTATCCTACAAGCAATTTGATCTTGCTTAACAAAAATTTAAAAGACATAAAAAGTTCAAATAGGTTGGAAGTAGGACTGATGTTTTTGTTCTTTTTGTTTTTAAATGCAGTTTACCATCTTTGTCTTTTTATTCGGGTATTTAATGGTTAATTTGATTTGTCAACTTGATTGGATTAAGAGATGCTGATGATTAAGAGGCTTCTGGGTGTGTCGATGATGGCATGTGTAGGAATGCCTGAGGCAATGTGGTTTGCATTACAGGAAGAAGCATAATTATGGAACAGGCAGACCTGCTCCTCTCAGAAGCATAGACAAATCAGTGCTGTGATTTATGCTCTCTGTGAACACCCAGAGCCCAAGCACTTCCTCTTCCCTTATATGGTATAATCATGAGCCTAGCTCGAGAGAATCAAGAGAGCTTAACAGTTGGTGATTGGCTATGGAGTACTATATATGCTTTGTAGTTCTGCATTAAATTTGAGTTTGCATCTACAAGAACTGGTCCATCGTGGTCTGTTAGCATTGCGCACAGGCTCCTTACTCCCACAGGCTGCTCCTGTTCCACTTTACAACAGGCATGTTTAGGAATGACTGGCTTGTGGGATACTGAAGTGGAGACCCTCCCTAAGCAGGGGCAGCACTGCCCAATAGCATTGTGGCTTGGATGGAATAAAAGTTGGAAGAACGCCGGGCATGGTGGCACACATCTGTAATCCCAGCAGCTCAGGAGGCTGAGGCAGGAGGATCACGGGTTCAAAGCCAGCCTTAGCATGGGCAAGGCACTAAGCAACTCAGTGAGACCCTGTCTCTAAATAAAATACAAAATAGGGCTGGGGATGTGGCTCAGTGGCTGAGTGCCCCTGAGTTCAATCCCCGGATCCCCCCCCCCCCCAAAAAAAAAAAAGTTGGAAGAACAAGGAAGCAGATACAAGCTCAATTCTTCTTGAACAGGTTGATTGCTGCTTCAATCATCTGAGAATATCAGACTCTTGCTTCTTCACTCTTCCAAAGTGGACTCTGCCAGTGATTCTCCATGTTATTTCCAGAAGTCTTGGTCTTGGACTAGGGTAGTACTGTTGATCCTTCTTGTTCTAGGGCTTCAGCCTCTTGGACTGCACAGCTGTTGGTTCTTCCAGCTCTCTAGCCTGCAGGTGGCCATTGTGGACTATTCAGCTTCTGGTCATGAAAGCCAATCTAATAAATCCCCTTTTTATAATCATACTTCCTGTTGATTCTATTCCTCTAGAGACCCCTAATACAGGGTACCTTGATCTTTTTATTTAATGTGAACACTGATGTGCTTAGGTTTTATTTTTTCTCCAGTTTTTATTGGTGCCTAATACAAAACAGTGGGAGACATTTCATATTTGTACCAACACACAATATAACAAAATAATTTGGTAAATTGCTGCCTGGAACCTCACCTTATTCTCACTTCTCCTTCCTCTATTCTGCCGGTCTCCTTTCTATTTTCATGAGACCCTATCCATACCTTTCCCCCCAATTTTCTGTGTTCCACATACGAGAGAGACTTGACTGAGTTTGGCTTATTTCACTTTAACATAATGCTCTCAAGTTCCACGATTTTCCTGCAAATGACACAATTTTATTCTTCTTTATGACTGAATACATCTCGTGTGTGTGTGTGTGTGTGTGTGTGCGCACACACACCACATTTTTTCTATCCATTCATTCAAGGACATCTAGGCTGGTTCCATAATCTGGCTATTGTGAATAGTGCTGCTATAAACTTGAATGTGCATATATGGATATAGCATGCAGAATTTAATTATTTAGGATGAATACAGAGGAATGGGTATAGCTGGGTCATGGTGGTTTCATTCATAGTCTTTTGAGGAATCTGCATACTGATTTTTGTAGTGGTTGTACTAATTTTTAATACCAACAGTGTAAAAGTATTACTTTTTCCTAGATACCCCACATCCTCTCCAGAATTTATTATTTTGATGTGCTTAGGTTTGAATTTAAATAACTTGCTGTTTCTTACCTATCCAATCCATCGGTTTTCTTTGTGTGTGTGTGTGTGTATTGGGGATTGAACCTGGGGGCGCTTTAGCACTGAAGTATATCCCAAGGCCTTTTTTACTTTTTGAGACAGTTTCTGCCAAGTTGCCCAGGTGCCCTCCAATTGCAATCTTCCTGCCTCAACCTCCCAAGCTGGGATTGCAGGTGCGGGCAAATGATCTGACCTATTTGTTCTTATATTTCTCTTTTCATACCTTGCATTACAGTAACTGAGTCTATTTTATGATCACATCTTATATCTCCTTTGTTGTCTTACTACCTGTAATTCTTTGATTTCTCCTAAGTTGAATCTTTTATTGGGTGAGTGGCCCTATGTGAACTGGTTTTAAGGAAAGACTAGGAGTCAACTCATGAAGAATAAGACTTACCCTTTCACCCTCTGTTGACAGCCTGTGCGTACCAATCACAACATGCTTCTTGCAATGAGGAAACCCAATCAGCAATTCCATGTGAAATGCAAAGCTCCATAAAGAGTCTCCGTCTGTGCTTACAGCTTTTTAATCTTCAGTAGGACGAACAGGTTTAATGGGTCTGGCTGTATCACTGTGGGGAGCAGACACGGCCCTAGGAACGCGCAGGCTTATTCAGTTGGGCCTCAGTATGGACAGAACCCATTCCCCTCTCGGGCGTTCGTTTTCAGATCTTTCTTGTTTTCCCTCCGGCTACTCGTGGGTGGAAGGGAGAGCCACACTTCTCTGCCTCCGCCACTTCTAGGATTGGGCCCACCTGGCGTCTAGTGGCCCGCCACCCTCCCTACCCAGTCTGCGGAGACAGCGCAGACTTCATCCTCCCAGGAGCTGAGCAGTTTTCATAGCGCCCATGCCGGATTTTCAAAGTTGATCCCAGCGGTCCAGCTGGCCCGAAAACCGGGTGCAGCTAGTCGTTTCTAGTCGCTTCTAATCGCCCTGTGCCTTCCGGTGAAGGTGGAAAGGGCTCCCTCTCCCGCCACAGGGTCCTAAGTTGGAAAATGGCTCCTCGCTCCTGTCCTGAATCCCAGGGCAGAGACGTTGCATCATAAAGGGACGTCGGAGCGCTGGACAGGCGCCTTATGGCCCCCGCCGGCCGCCGTACACAGAGCTTCCCACTGTGCCGTCGGTGGAGTGGGCGGGGCTCGGAGGCGAGCGCTGAGGGGGAGCTACGCGCCAGGTCGGGCGGGGCAGGCAGAGCTCGAGGACTTGGGCCACCTTTGGGGACCGGGAGAGGGCGTGGGGATTCCAGTGGTCCCGGGGGTCTTCCCGGCTTTAGATTCGCGCGATGGTGCCCGGCTGCCCGGTGAGGAGCGGCTTGTGGACCAGCGCTTGGGGCTTCTTGGTTGTAGGGCAGCGACCGGCGGCCGGGCTTGGGGAGGGCTAGTGGGTCGGTGCTGGGCAGTCGGGCCGGTGGGGCTCCTTGCTGTTCACGCGCGCGTGGTTTCTCGTCAGGCGCCACCCAGTGGCCCCACCTGTGAGCCCAGCGGCCCAGGAGGCCAAGGCAGAAGGATCACAAGTTCAGGGCCAGCTCAGTGAGATCTTGTCTCAAAATGTAAAATAAAAAAGGGCTGCGATCTAGCTCTGTGACAAAGTGCCCCTGGGTTCAATCCCTGTCACAAAAA
>JAJEJO010002636.1:191158-202680 GCA_020662805.1 Glaucomys volans
AAATAAAAGTTAAAATAATGAAATGGAGTTTCTGGTCCTCTTCCTTCCTTATTTTCTGTATGTCCTCTTGAGCATTTGTTTTCAGGTTCTTTTGGAACTGAGTAACAATGTTCTCCATCATCTTAAAGACTCCTCCAGAAAAATACACTCGAAGCCGGGCATGGTGGCGCATGCCTGTAATCCCAGCACTTAGGAGGCTGAGGCAGGAGGATTGTGAGTTCAAAGCCAGCCTTAGCAACTTAGCGAGGCCCTAAGCAACTCAGTGAGACCCTGTCTCTAAATAAAATACAAAATAGGGCTGGGGATGTGGCTCAGTGGTGGAGTGTCCCTGGGTTCAATCCCCAGTATCAAAAAAAATACAGTCGATAAAGCTTAGTGTATTTCATGTATAGTGCTGGGATCAGGTCTGTAGATAATGGTATACTTTTATTTATTCTCTTTATTTCACATCAACTATTTCCATATTACAAACTATTTGTATTGTCATCAGGCCACCAGTATTCCTCCCCCTCCCATCTTACAACCCAGATCACAAGCCTGCGAACATCCTAGCCAGTCATTGGTCTGCTAATCAGCCTGCAAGTATTCTTGGCAGGCATTGGTCTGATCGTCCTTAGCCCCAAAATTCCACTACTTAAGAATAGATTCCCCCAGTCTTTTTCTCTCTCTCTCTCTCTCTTCCCCTCAACCATAAGAGCAGACACTCTGGTCGTCTGCCTCTCTCTCTCTGTCTCACTCTTTCATTCTCTCTCACCCTTCAGGGCAGACACTCTTCCCATCCACTTAATAAAATCTCTTGCATGAGTTCCTGCACCTGGAGTGGTTTTTCTGGGTACGTCCCTTGGTGCCGTGACTCAGATGGGCTCTTCTGCCACCTAGGGGAGTGGAATCCCATCTGTTGCCCCAGATCCCTAGATGCTGGTCTCACCTTCCATTTGCCTGGAAGCTCTCCTCCACATCCACCACTGGCTTCAAATTGGTGAGTTTTCCCGTATGTTGACTTAAACACTCCTCTGCTGACCTGAGATATGACCATTGATCATCTGGTGTCCTCGAGGCGGCTGAGGAGTGGGGGTTCCCCCAACCACAACTTTTATAATTATGGCTGCTCTCCTTAGTTGACCTTATCTGACATGGGGTCCCTGATCTTTATGGTGGAGATTCTCTCTCAGGGTTGAGGCTCCTCTTCACTTTCTCTCTTGAAAATCCTGATGTCAGGTCCTCAACTCTCTTGGCTTTTGCCTGGCACACACTGATGGTTGGGGGATGACCTCCATCACTGTGCTGCCTTCTTATCTCCAGTTGAGGTCTGACCTTGGGATGCCTTGGACACTGATGTGGCTCTATCAGTCTCCACCGTGGGATCTGGGTCCTCCATTCCAGCAGATTCACTCCTGGGGTGTCTACAATCTTAAACCCCTTCACCTGAGCCACCAAAACTTATTCGCTTGTCTACTATATTTGGCCACAGTATCCTTTAGATAATCAATCAAAATGGTCATGTAATGGCATACAACTTCTGTGAGCAGCGGGCAGATGGAAAGGGATTCCTTATCTTCAACCTTTCTCTTTTTGTGCACTAAACCTGATTTTTGTTCTTCCTGCAAACCCGAACACCTACTTTTGGCTTCTTCTTCCCCTCCTAATCCTTTCTCCTCCTCCAACTTTGACCCGGCTGATGAACTACCCCAATACCAGTCTCCTGCAGTGGAGACCCCTCTGGCCCCTGCTCCTCCATCTCCTCCATCTCTTTTGCCCCATTCTGTTTCTGCTTCTGCTTCTGCTCCCTGGGCCAGCCCACCAGTCCTGCACACATGTTCTACCCCCATGTGGGCGGTGTCTGGTGTGGAGGGAGTAACCCTAACCAGCCCAACAGGCAGTGCAAGTCTCAGTAAGGAGCATGATATAGCAGCCCCATTCCTGAAAACTAGTGGGAGATAGGCAATTTTTCCTGCCTAGGCTTGCTAAAGCCTACATAATGCAGACTGCAGCAGGCTCAGTGGGGGACCAACCTGAGACTGAAGGAAAACAAGTGTCCATTTTAAACTTCTCCTGGGCTGCAACACAGAAAAATTGTTTTAAGACTCTCCTCTATCTCTATCTCTCTTTATCTCTCTTTTTCTCTCTCTTCCTCTCTCTCCCCCCCGCACCCCACTCTCGCTGCCTTTCTCTTCCTCGAGCTCTCATGCTATTTTAGTAAAATAATTAATGGCCATTATCATTTTTTTCTAGGACGCTTGTTTTTTTTCTCTTAAATGCTATTTTACCTAATATTTGTAAAAAGCTCCACCTTAACTGCAATAAGGCTCTGCCTTCCACCCTGCTGCATGGCTCCAAAATAAGCCAGACTTAAGCTTATTTAAAGTTATATTCAAAAGATTGTTTTTTGTTGTAAAATTACTGTGATCTCAAACAGGGGACATAATGTATAGCTCATCCAAAATTTATGATAGCTATTACACAAACTAAATGTTTTACTGTTGATAATTTCATTTTCTATTTTCCTTGTAAACTCTATAACTGTTGCCTGATTAAAGTTTTCCAGAAGTACTATTTCAAGGACAAACAACCTAAATTAATTTGAGATAATAAGACATCACCTATAGGACTGATAAGATAATATAGACCCCAGTTCAATAAAAAGGGGTAAATGACTCTAAAGTCATAAACATTAGAGTTAAAGCCCAGTACTCTTACTATATGACTGGTGGAACTAGCTTGCTAGATGTTTAAGATCAAGCTTAGAGATTGAGATTAAAATAAAGGGGCCAAGAAAAAACAGTATTTGGCTCTTGCCCTCAGAGTCAGCCTGAATCCAGGAAACAAGAGAGCTTCTCTAAGGAGCTTTGCAACTCTGGGCCACATGACCTCCTGATCTGGGAGATTTATGAGAACACTAGAGGATGAAAAGCCAATCAGTGCACCTGCTACAGAGGAGGGTCATTGAAAAAGGGAGACATCTGATGCTTCCCAGGGAAGACACCTCATCAAGGAAGACCCTACCTGACAAATGACAGTAAAGGACCTAAGAAGCTGCTCTCAAGTTGTCTATGAGTAACCCCTATGGGAACTCAGCTGACCCTTAACAGCAGATAAGAACAAGATCAATTTGACCAGTTTGATCTTGAAAACTTAGCAAAACAGTTAAAACCAAAACATAGCCATTCCTGGGCATTTAAAAGAAGAAACAATAGCTAAATGTAACTTAAGATGTACACTTACATTAGACCCAAGAATAAGAAAGACGAGGTTACAAAGAGATTCTTAGGCAGGAGTGCCTGATAACCATCAATAGAAACTGCCAGAGTTGAAATTTTTGGTTGTTTTAAGGTCTGTTAAATTGCCTACAGAGGTTCCTACAAGATCATATACACAAATTCTGGAGCTGGTGCACACAGAAGTTCACCAAGCAATCTGTCAATCAACTGCTTCTCCTTCAAGACTTCCAGCCCCTGACACCCAAAGCCAAGACCTGCGATTCACTATTGACACCTCCAGCTCCAGAAACTGCTCCCACCTAAAGCCCTCCCTAATCCTCTTTTTTTTTTCTTTTTTACAGGAATGAGACTCTTCACCCCAACCAATAGGAAGAAGCTACAGAAGAAAGACCATCATCCCATCCCCCATATCTATAGAAACAAAAAGGGAAGAATATTGGCATCAGGCTGCCAATATTCCTCCCCCTCCCATCTTACAACCCAGATCATCAGCCTGGGAACATCCTAGCAGCCATTGGTCCACTAGTCAACCTGCGAACATTCTTAGCAGCCATTGGTCCAATAGTTGTTAGCCTGCGAAATTCCACTACTTAAGAATAGCTCCCTCATCATTTTCTCTCTCTCTCTCTCTCTCCCAACCCTGAGTTTGTGCGTTCTTCAATTAAATTGCCCAAATATTGAAGAGGAGAGGTCTTTTGTACTTTCTCAGATGCTGTACATAAACCCATTACAGTAAGTGAAGTTTCTAATTGAGCAAAACTCTTTAAGAGCATATCTGAATTAGCATGAGCCAAAAGGGTATAATCCATATAATAAATTCTATATACATCAGGGAACTGTTCCCGTACTGTAGCAATGGCTTGTTCTACAAAAGTCTGACATAAGGTGGGGCTATTGGCCATACCCTGAGGTAATGTGTTCCAGAAAAATCTCTCTTCAGGTGATTTAAAATTTATAACTGGGATGCTGAAATCAAATCTCTTACAATTATATGGATGTAATGGTATATTGAAAAAACAATCTTTTAAATCTATTACTATTGTCATGGGGTGCAACTTAAGAACAGACCAATCACCATTGTGAAGCCCAAATTTGAGAGTCTTTATTAAGCCAGTTGACTGTCTCACACAATGCCCCAGAAATGGCTATTGGGAGAATAGCCCTGACCATAAGGTTGCAGGGGTTTTTATACCATAAATCAGTAAGTACATCAATCATAAGTTTCTGTTGCTATGATTCAAAATTACAAACTAACATCATAAGATATGAAATCCTTAACAGAGGGGGAAGTGGGTCAAATGACCTTACTTAGGTACAAACTAAAGAATGGTTACTAACATCTAAGCAATCACTGTTGACATCACCATTAACATGGCACATTGTTTAGGAAAATAGGAATCAAAAGTGGAATAATTTTTCATTATACAAGAATTGCCATTTCATCATTTTGTATTGCCAAACATGTCATGCTAAGTAACTGATGATGGATACAGAGGAGGGGCATTTCCATGGGAGAAGCATTTCCAACATAACATGGAGTCTCAGGGAAAAAAGGAGTCTGTTTAGTCATTGCACTTATAGCCTGGCCTATAACATTTCCATGGAGTGAAGTCTGTCAGCCCATTACACGATTAACTGATAATCAAGAGGAATAGTTATAAGAGAATGAAGTCTAGATTGTAAAGTCCTCATTGATTCCACAGTTCAATTAATGGCTCTGAGATCTTGTAACAATCTCCATTTTCCAGTTTTTTTTTCTTTATTACAAAATTTGGAGTATTCCATGAACTAAGAGTAGGTTCAATGTGACCAGCTTGAAGCTGTTCTTGAGCTAAATTATGAACTACTTGAATCTTTTCCCCTGTAAGTGGCCATTGATCAACTCAGACAGGATTATTAGATATTCAATTAATTTTTTCTGTTTTCTGGGCTGGGGAAGAGAACAATGCCCCTATTAAAAAGGCTGATTAAATGTATTAAGTGATCCATATTGTCTTTGTGGAAAAGACTGAGGCATAGGTGAATGCCTTTCTTGTTTATCCCTTTTGAATCCTTTGGCAGGGATAGATCCCTGATTAAGCATCTGAGATGTCACCATGGAATTAGGGGTTATTAATAAAATTCCTAGGCTTCTCAAAATATCTCGCCCCCATAAGTTTACTGGCAAAGTGTCAAGGACATAAGGTTTAAAGAGTCCTGTATTGCCATATTTATCTTCCCACCAGAGGTACTGAGCACTTTGGGCAGGCTGAGAGATTTGACCAATGCCTTCTAAGTCATTAGATGTATGCAAAGCCCATTCCTGAGGCCAGAACTTGCTGGAAACTACAGACGCATCAGCTCCAGTGTATATAATTCCTTGAAAGATTTGTAATGAATCTTAAGATCCAATAGAGGGCACTCTTGCTCAATTAACTGAGTCCAGTATGCTCAGTCTGTGGACCCAGAAGTTTGACCTTCCTGGAGTCCATCTGACAAAAGTGTCCCCTTTGGAGTGACAAGACAAAAAACCAATTTGCTCTATGGTATCCTCTGGAGAAACTGAATAATAGAATTTGTTTGAGCAATAACCTTAACTTCTCCATTAAAATTCACATCAGGAACACCCAGTAATTCCTGAACTCCTTTTGGGGTTAAGTTACTTCTACCTAGTATTTAACCTATGGCATCTGGTGGTAGAGGTCCATAAATCCCTGTAGGAATCATTTGTGGACCCACTTCCAGAGTTACTATGAATCTTGAGGTGGGACCCAGGTGCCACCTACTTGCTCCCCAGTGGAAAATATCCTGGAAGTATCTCAAGACTGGGCCTGCACATAAGGGCACTGGACTAGATTGAGTGACAATTGAACTGGAGCCCTTGGCTGCTCTGGTGCAAAAGGTAACAACACCCTCATGATTTGGTGGGGCCTGGGCGGGCCCTGCCTCCAGTTTCCCTGATGCATAAGCTGAGGTTGCTCTGTTATACCAATTTGGGCCTGGCATTCCCAAACCAAATGGCATCCCCTTAAGCATTGCAGACAGATCTCTGCAACACTCCCTTTGTGGCCATCTACAATTGATTCTGCCCTTTATCAGTGATGAGTTCTACTTCCTCAATTGTTGAAGTTTGAACATTAGAGAAGCACACCAAGGCAAGCATATTAAGCAGGTTTTATTTAAAGATAGTAACACATTTCTCCCAGGAGGAAGAAGGGGGCCATGACTGATGTTCTAGAATCCCAATAAGTGAGTGTGCCCTGAATCTTTTATATATTAGGGTCTCCTTTGTTCTCCTGTTCTCTCCCCCCTATCTCTCTCTTTCCTGCCTAAGTGACTAGGCCCAGGAGATGGCAAAATGGTGACAAGCAGATGGACAGGGGGAAGGCCAAATGGAGTGATTCAGAAAGGTTGGGTCCCAAGGGGCATTAATTAGCAATTACCTGCCTGCAACTTTTTGGGAGGAGCAGTTAGGTAGGTAACCTTGATGACCAAAAGGGCACTGGAGACACTGACATTCCAATCTCCCAGGGGCAGTCTCCAACTTCCCAGACTCAGATGGCCTTCATTCCTTGATTGAACCAGATTTCTTATTCTACATTAACTGCCTGTCCCAATTCTGGCTTCACAGTCTCTAGCCATGTGCCCCTTTTTGCCACAATTAAAGAAGTGCCTCTTAAAATTGGCCTTCTTTAAAGGAGGTTGTACGATTGTTTTAAGGTGGCAGCCATTGCTACACCTGTGAGCATGTTGGTCCGACATCAGAGCAGAGATGAATATAATCTAATATCCCCTTTTTACAGTGTGGCTGAATTACCTCTTGGCAAACTTTATTAGTATTTTCAAAAGCCAGCTAATTAAAATCTCAGAGGCACTTGGATCTCCAATCATATGGCTCACAGCTTGGTATAGATGTGCCACAAAGTCTGAGAAATTTTCCTTTGGTCCCTGCCAAATCTGGCTGAGGTCTAGGGTTTTCTCTCCCTTGGTAGGTAATTCTCCCCATGCCCTTTTCACACACGCGCTTATCTAAGGATAAATTTGCAAATTATAGTTTAATTGCTGCCCAAAATCAGCAAATCATCCTGTCCCAATTAGCATATCAAAAGTAATTTCAACTCCATGCAGTCCATTAGTTTCTGCCTGATCTGAGCAATACTCCAATTGGATTTCCATCATGAATATTCACCTCCCAAAAGGCAGACTTTCACTAGCATGAGCCAATTA
Organism: Glaucomys volans; assembly: GCA_020662805.1. Taxonomy (NCBI): domain Eukaryota; kingdom Metazoa; phylum Chordata; class Mammalia; order Rodentia; family Sciuridae; genus Glaucomys; species Glaucomys volans. Next base: position 198,583 of record JAJEJO010002636.1, read on the forward strand.
CTAGGTGGAAGGGCCTCATTGCACATCGATTCTAAAAGGATTTGTATCAATGATGCATTTGCTCCACAGATAGAGCAAGCAGATTTTAATTTTTTTTTTCTTTGAACTGGGGATTGAACTCAGGGGCACTGGGCCACTGAGCCACAACCCCAGCCCTATTTTGTATTTTATTTAGAGACAGGGTCTCACTGAATTGTTTAGAGCCTCACTAAATTGCTGAGGCTGGCTTTGAACTCATGATCCTCCTGCCTCAGCCTCCCAAGTCACTGGAATTAAAGGCGTGCACCACTACACTGGGCAGATTTTAATTCTTTTAATGATTTAAAAGGAATAGGCACATGAGTTCTGCTTGGATCCTTTAGATTCTTAGGATCTGTTTGTTCAAAAATAGGGTATAACCTGAATCCTGCCAATTCCTTCCCTGCTGCTTTAGCAGCTTGAAGGCCCTGTTGGAGCTAGGAGGTTTTTGCCCAAACCAGAACTTTGGTCTTTGTGACCTGTTGTCTTCCTCTAGGATCAAGGTGGATCACTGGAGCAGGACATTCAAGTGCAGATTACAGAGGTCTTGTGCTAACTCATCTTCCTCTGACTCTGAATCTCTCCAGCTTCCAGCATAGCATCTTCCTGTATCTCTTTGTCTAATGGAGCGTACTTTTACTCTACCGCCAAATTCTTTCCCTCCTTTTTGCTTAACACATTCCTGGTAGACAAAGAGGTCCTAGAAGATGGGTATTCCTGCCCATTAGTAAAGGGTTATGGAAAATAATATTCCTATAAAATAACTCCCCAAGAAAATGAGTAGTGTGGCTCGAGAAGTGGGAAAATAAATTGGTGAACATTAAACCTCTCCCAGTGCATTCCTGAAATTCTCCACGGATTCAGAGAAGCCTTTATTCCTTTGCAGATTCAGGCATCATTCGGGTCCACTTTCTGGATGGGAAAATGGCCCCCTGTTACAGGGGGGGATTATGGTTTTATAGGGGATATGAGGAGGAGGATGTAATCATTGTGTACATGTAGTTTCGACCATCAGGGGCTAGCTATATGGGTTAAAATTAGATGCTGAAGGATGAGTATTCAAATCTTGCCCAATGTCATTCAGGACTTGATTGACATAGGGAAGGTCAAGGTTTAAGGCTTAACATTCCATATCTGCCCTTTTCCTTTAGAACTCATTGTTTCAGGAATGCACCAGGAGAGGTTTAATGTTCAGACAATTTCTTTTCCCACTTCTTGAGCCACACTGTCCATTTTCTTGGGGAGTTATCTTATAGGAATATTATTTTCCATAACCCTTCAGTAGGTCATCTGGCAAATGTAGGCTATGCAAAGTCCAGTGGTGAGCCTCTGCATGGGAACCACATACTGCAGGCAATCTGGAATAATTTCTCAAGATAGTCAGTTCCTGAGAGTCAGATTTCCATGTCTGATAGCTCTCTAAAGCCTGGTTTTATTTGCTTGTGATGGATGGTGCCCTGTAGTTTCTAATTTCATTTGATTTTGATTGGATAGAATGCAGTATATTATCCTTATCTTTTTGTATTTGTGAAGAGTTGTTTTGTGGCCTAAGATGTGATCTGCTTTAGAGAAGGATCCATGTACTGCTGAGAAGAAAGTGTATTTGCTCATGGTTGGATGAAATTTTCTATATTTATCTAAGTCTAAATTATTGAATGTATTATTTAGTTCCATAGTTTGTTTAGTATTTGTTTGGAACATCTCTCCAGTAGTGAGAGGGATGTGTTAAAGTCACCCAGTATTATTGTGTTGTGGTCTATTTGATTCTTGAAATTGAGAAGGATTTGTTTGATGTACATAGATGCTCCATTGTTTGGGGCATAAGTTTTCACAATTGTTATGTCTTGCTAATGTATAATTCCCTTAAGCAGTATGAAATGTCCTTCTTTGCTCCTTTTCATTAACTTTGGCTTGAAGTTCACTTTATCTGATATGCAGATTGAAATCCCTTATTTACCAGAATCATATGAGTGATATGTTGTTTCCCATCCTTTCACCTACAGTCTGTGGATATCTTTGCCTATGAGGTGCGTCTTGGAGATAGCATATTGTTGGATCTTCTTTTTTAATGCAATCTGCCAGTCTGTGTCTTAGGCCATTAACATTCAAGTTATTATTGAAATGTGATTTGTATTCCTGGTCATTTTGGCTTATTTCTGGTTTTTAATTTGACTTAGTTTCTCCTTTGATTGACTATTCCTTTAATGTAATTCCTCCCTTTGCTGGTTTTCACTATTTCTTCACTTCATCCTCATGATTCCATGATTCCTTCTTCTTGTGGAGAAGTTCTGTAGTAGAGGCTTTCTAGATGCAAATGCTTTTAAATTTTGTTTATTATGGAAGGTTTTTATTTCATGTTCAAATCTGATGCTTAACTTTGCTGGATATAAAATTCTTGGTTGTCATTCATTTTCTTTCAGAGCTTTATGTATATTATTCCAGGACCTCCTAACTTTGAGGGTCTGGGTTGGAAAATAAGCAGAGACCCTTACTGGTTTCCCCAATATGTAATTTGATATTTTTTCTCTCTTGGCCTTTAAAATTCAAACCTTATTGTGTATGTTAGTCATTCTCATTATAATGTGTCCTGGTGTAGATCTGTTGTAATTTTGTGAATTTGGGGTCATGCAAGCCTCTAGTATTTGATTCTCGATTTCATTCTTCAGGTTATGAAAATTTTCTAATATTATTTCATTGAAAGGATTATGTATTCCTTTGGTTTGTACCTCCATGCCTTCATCTATCCTGATAAATCTTAAATTTGGCCTTTTGATTTTATCCCATAATTCTTGGAATTTCTGTTCATGGTTTCTTACCATCTTCTCTGTATGGTTAACTTTATTTTCAAGATTATACATTTTGTCTTCATTGCCCAAGATTCTGTCTCTCAAGTAATCTAGTCTGTTCATGATACTTTCCACTATTTTTTTATTTATTAATTTAATTTTGATTCATTGTACACAAATGGAGTACAGCTATTTTTCCTCTGGTTTTACACAAAGTAGAGTCACGCCATCTGTGTATTTATACATGTACACAGGGCAATGATGTCTGTCATATTCTGTTGTTATTACCTCCCCACCCTGAACCCACCCCTCCCTTCCCTCTATGCTACCTATCCTTCCTCCATTCTTGCCTCCCTTCCACCCCACATTATTCATCATCATTCACCTATCAGAGAGATCATTCAGCCTTTGGGTTTTTGGGATTGGCTAATCTCACTTAGCATGACAGTCTCCAACATCATCCATTTACCTGCAAATGACATAATTTTACTCTTCTTTATGGCTGAGGAATATTCCATTGTGTATATATAACACAGTTTCTTTAACCATTCATCTATTAAAGGGCATCTAGGTTGGTTCCACAATCTAGCTATTGTGAATTATGCAGCTATGAACATTGATGTGGCTGCATCACTGTAGTAGTCTGATTTTAAGTCCTTTGGGTATAGGCCAAGGAGTGGGATAGCTGGGTCAAATGGTGGATCCATTCCAAGTTTTCTAAGGAATCTCCACACCACTTTCCAGAGTGGCTGCACCAACTTGCAATCCCACCAGCAATGTATAAGTGTACCCTGTTCCCCACATCCTCGCCAACACCTGTTGTTGCCTGTATTCTTAATAAAAGACATTCTAATTGGGGTAAGATGAAATCTTAAGGTGGTTTTGATTTGCATTTCTCTTATAACTAGGGATGTTGAACATTTTTTTATATGTCTGTTGATTGCTTGTAGATCTTCTTCTGTAAAGTGTTCTTTTCCTTGGCCCATTTATTGATTGGGTTATTAGTATTCTTGGTGTAAAGATTTTTGAGTACTTTGTAGATACTGGAGATTAGTGCTCTATCTGAAGTGTGTGGCAAAGATTTTCTCCCACTCTGAAGGCTCTCTCTTCACATTGCTGATTGTTTCTTTTGCTGAGAGAAAACTTTTTAGTTTGATTCTATCCCAATCATTGATTCCTGCTTTTTTATTTATTTATTTATTTTTTTACTTTTAAATATATGTATTTTATTTTATTTTTTTATTTTTTATTTTTTATTTTTTTTATTTACTTATTGATTCATTGAACACAAATG
>JAJEJO010002636.1:203080-320526 GCA_020662805.1 Glaucomys volans
TGGGTTTGTCTCTGTGTCCTCTATTCTGTACCATTGATCTACCTGTCTATTTTGGTGCCAATATCATGCTGTTTTTGTTACTATTGCTCTGTAATATAGTTGAAGGTCCGGTATTGTGATACCCCTGCTTCGCTCTTCTTGCTAAGAATTGCTTTAGCTATTCTGGGTCTCTTATTCCTCCAAATGAATTTCATGATTGCTTGCTCTATTTCTATGAGGTCTATCATTGGGATTTTAATTGGAATTGCATTGAATTTATATAGCACTTTCATAGTATGGCCATTTGACGATATTAATTCTGCCTATCCAAGAACATGTGAGATCTTTCCATCTTCTCAGACGTTCTTTAATTTCTTTCTTTAGTGTTCTGTAACTCTCATTGTAGAGGTCTTTCACCTTGTTTGTTAGATTGATCCCCAAGTATTTGTTTTTTTGAGGCTATTGTGAATGGGGTAGTTTTCCTAATTTCTCTCTCAGAGGATGCACCACTTACAAATAAAAATGCATTAGATTTATGAGCATTAATTTTATATCCTGCTACTTTACTGAATTCATTTATGAGTTCCAGAAGTTTTCTGGTGGAATTTTTGGGCTCCTCTAAATTGAGAATCATGTCTTCAACAAATAGGGATAGTTTGAGTTCTTCTTTTCCTATTGTATCCCTCTAATTTCTTTTGTCTGTCTAATTGCTCTGGCTAGAATTTCAAGGACAATGTTGAATAGAAGTGGTGAAAGAGGGCATCCCTGCCTTGTTCCAGTTCTCAGGGGGAATGCTTTCAGTTTCTCTCCATTTAGAATGATGTTAACTTTTGGCTTAGCATAGATAGACTTTACAATGTTAAGGAACATTCCTACTATCCCTATTTTTTCTAGCATTTTGAGCATGAAGAAGAGCTGTATTTTATCAAATACTTTTTCTGCATCTATTGAAATAATCATGTGGTTCTTGACTTTAAGTCTGTTGATGTGGTGAATTACATTTATTGATTTCCAGATGTTGAACCAATCTTGCATCCCTGGGATGAAACCCACTTGATCATGGTGCACTACCTTTTTAATATGTTTTTGTATGTGATTTGCTAAAATTTTGTTAAGAATTTTTGCATCTATGTTCATTAGGGATATTGGGCTGAAATTTTCATTCCTTGATGTGTCCTTCTCTGGTTTTGGTATCAGGGTGATATTAGCTTCATAGAATGAGTTTGGAAGGGTTCCCTCCTCCTCTATTTCATAAAATACTTTGAGGAGTATTGGAATGAGCTCCTCCTTGAAGGTCTTGTAGAACTCGACTGTGAATCCATCTGCTCCTGGGCTTTTCTTTGTTGGTAGGCTTTTGATGACTTCTATTTCCTTGCTTGAAATTGATCTTTTTATGTTGTGTATGTCCTCCAGATTGTTTGGGTGGCTCATATGCCTCTAGGAACCTGTTGATGTCTTCCAGGTTTTCTATTTTGTTGGAGTATAAATTTTCAAAATAGCTTCTAATTATGTTTTGTATTTCCTTAGAGTCTGTTGTGATATTTCCTTTTTCATCAGAAATTTTAGTAATTTGAGTTTTCTCTCTCCTTCTCTTTGTTAGTGTGGCTAAAGGTTTATCAATTTTGTTTATTTTTTCAAAGAACCAACTTTTTGTTTTGTCAATTTTTTGAATTGTTTCTTTTGTTTCAATTTCATTGATTTCCACTCTGATTTTAATTATTTCCTGTCATCTACTAATTTTGGTGATGATCTGTTCCTCTTTTTCTAGGGCTTTGAGCTGTAATGTGAGATCATTTATTTGTTTGCTTTTCATTCTTTTATTGAATGCACTCCACGCAATGAATTTTCCTCTTAGCACTGCTTTCATAGTATCCCAGAGATTTTGGTATGTTGTATCTTTGTTCTCATTGATCTCTAAGAAATTTTTTATTTCCCCCCTCATGTCTTCTGTTATACATGCATCATTCAATAGCATATTATTTAATCTCCAGGTGCTGGAGTAGTTTCTGTTTTTAATTTTATCATTGATTTGTAATTTCATTCCATTATGATCTGATAGAATACAAGGTAGTATCTCTATGTTTTTGTATTTGCTAAGAGTAACTTTGTGGCATAACATATGGTCTATTTTAGAGAAGGATCCATGAGCTGCTGAGAAGAAAGTGTATTTGCTTATTTATGGATGGAATATTCTATATATGTCTGTTAAGTCTAGTTTAGAGATTGTGTTATTGAGTTCTATGATTTCTTTATTCAATTCTTGCTTGGAAGATCTGTCCAATGGTGAGAGAGGTGTGCTAAAATCACCCAGTATTATTGTGTTTGGGGCTATTTGGTTCCTGAAATTAAGAAGGATCTGATTGACATACACGGATGTGCCATTTTGGGGGGCATAAATATTTATGATTGTTTTGTCTTGTTGATTCATGCTTCCCTTAAGCAGTATGAAATGTCCTTCTTTATCCCTTCTGACTAACTTGGCTTGAAGCCTGCTTTATTTGAAATGAGGATGGAAACCCTTGCATTTTTACGAAGTCCATGTGCGTTGTATGTTTTTTCCCAACTTTTTACCTTTAGTCTGTGCACATGTTTTTCTATGAGTCTCTTGAAGGCAGCATATTGTTGGGTCTTTCTTTTTAATCCAATCTGCCAGTCTATGTCTTTTGATTGATGAGTTTAGGCCATTAACACTCAGGGTTGCTATTTAGATATGACTTGTATTCCCAGTTATTTTGACTTATTTTTGGCTTTTAATCCAACTAGATTTCTCCTTTAATTGGCTGTTACTTTAGGGTAATTCCTCCCTTTGTTGACTTACATGTTGATCTTCACATCTTCCTCTTGAAATACTTTGCCAAGAATTTTCTGTAGGCCAGCTTTCTATTTGTGAATTCTTTTAGGTTGTGTTTATCATGGAAGGATTTTATTTCATCTTCAAATCTGAAGGTAAGTTTTGCTCAGTATAAGATTCTTGGTTGGCATCCATTTTCTTTCAGTGCTTGAAATATGTTGTTCCAGGCCCTTCTTGCTTTTAGGGTCTGGGCTGAGAAGTCTGCTGATATTTGTATTGATTTCCCCCATATGTAATCTGATGTTTTTCTCTTGCTGCTTTTACAATTCTTTGTTTTGTATGTTAGGTATTTTCATTATAATGTGCCTGGGTGTGGATCTGTTGTGGTTTTGTGCATTTGGTGTCCTATAAGCTTCTTGAATTTGATTTCCCATTTCATTCATCAGATTTGGGAAGTTTTCTGACATTATTTCATTGAACAGATTATTTATTCCTTTGGTTTGTATCTCTGTGCCTTCCTCAATCTCAATAACTCTTAAATTTGCTGTCCCATAATTCTTGGAGGTTCTGTTCATGATTCCTTACCATCTTCTCTATTTGGTTGAGTTTGTTTTCAAGATTATTTTGTCTTCATTGTCTGAGGTTTTGTCTTCCAATTGATCAAGCCTTGTGGTTAAGCTTTCTATTAGTTTTTTTGTCTTGTTTTTTTTTTTTTTTTTTTGCTTTTGTTTTTGTTTTTATGAATGAGCCAATTTATTAACCCAGCATGCTTTTGTTCTAATACTTCTTGTTGGCAGCTTCTGTCCAGATCCCCCTGTCCCTGAGGTTCTATTGAGTTTTTAATTTGGTTTATTGTGTCCTTCATTTCAAGGATTTCTGGGGTTTTTTTCAGAATCTCTCTTTATTGAAATGATCTTTTGCTTCCTGCAGTTGCTCTTTTAGCATTGCCTGCATTTGCTCTCTTGACCCTTTGTTTCCTTCTCGGATCATTTTAATTATGTACATTCTGAACTCCCTTTCTGACAATGCTTCTGCCATAGTGTCATTGAGATCTTTTGGTATAGTATCAGGGTTTATTTGGGACATTTTCTTCCCATGTTTTCTCATGTTGCTAGTGTATCTTCCCCTCTAGTAGTGTGAATCCTAGGTATTGCAGTTTCCCCTTAAAGACTTATAGGGTTCCTGACAATTTACAATATCTCCCCTTGCAGTGAGAGATCAATATTAGCAGCACACCTTGTAAACAATATGCATCCTTGATCTAAATAGTCCCTAATGAGACATTAACAGTGTTGTCCTAATAAACAGAGATGAGTTCAAATTATTATCTACAGCATAACCAATAAATTTGCAATAAGGACTGCAATCTAATGTTGGACAGAGAGGATGAGGAGGGGTATAGGACTTAACATTAATGAGATAAGAAGTGAGACTATAGATATACTATGTCATAGGAATAGTGGAGGTGGAATTAAAAGAAATAGGTTGTTAGCATGAGGAAATAGGAGATTCTCCAAGGAAATGGATGTATACGAGGAAGATAGAATGATAAGAATATTAGTAAAAGAAAAAGGTAGGAATATAGTGGGTATAATAGGAATAATCATGATAATACAACTAATTTTAAAACGTTCTGCAATAAAATTATACTGTACAGTTCAAACCTCTTAATTTCCAATGTCCTGATGCCTGAGAGGTGATTGTTCAAGTGGTGACCCAAGAAGGATGCTGTCTCACTACCTTCTGTTTGGGAATAATCAATGCTTCTGGACAGAGGCGACCTGGTGCTGATAGATGGTCAGTGGCAGCATGGGCGCTAGCCTCTGGATCAGGGTGTGGGCCTGGGCACTAGACAGGTGGGGTGGGGGAGGGGGGTGCAGACCTTTGCTCAGTGCTAGAGACACTGGGCTTTATGTCCCAGGCAGGCCTGAGCTCCCCACTGGGGACTCAAGTGGCAGCAGGCCTATGCTCCTCCGCTGGGAATTCCAGCCACAGACCTGGTGGCTCAGCAGGCCCGGTGCTCTCTGCAGGAGAAGCTCTACCAGATGGCGTGGAAGTCCTGATCTCCACGCTGATGACTCACCGGGCAGCTCTGTGCCCATAGCTGGAGCTTCGAGGGGGCAAATCCAAGCTCCACTATGGGGAATCTGGCAGGGACAGGTCGGTGCTCTGGGTCAGAGACGCTCTTCCCGATGACGTGGAAGTCCTGGTCTCTGCACTGATGACTCCCAGCAGCCCAGTGCCTGGAGCCAGAGCTCTGAGGGGTACAGGCCAGTTCTCTCTGCCTGAGACTCCATGTGCAGATGGATGGCATGGAAGGCCTAATCTCCCCTCAGTTTGAATCCTGAGTTATGTAGCGACAAGGAACACAGCCTCCCTCTATTCCACCATCTTGGATCCCCTCCACTGAATTTTTAATTTTGTTTATTGATTCCTTCATTTTTGAGGATTTCTGCTTGATTTCTTTTCAGAATCTCTATTCCTTTATTGATGTCATCTTTCACCTCCTGAAACTTATCTCTGATTTCACTCCTTACATCATCCTTTATTTCATGGATCAATTTAACTATGTACATTCTAAACTCCTCTGAAAATTTCTTCTACTGTGTTGTCAATGGATTCTATTTTTGGAGCATCTTGCTTTGTTCAGGACATTTTTTTCCCTTGTTTCTTCATGTTGTTTGTGTGTCTTCCCATCCATCAGTGTGAATCTGAAGCAGTACAGTTTTTACCTTGTTGACTTATAGTGTCCCTGAAGGTTTTTAGTACCTCACCTTTAAGGAGGAGACCAGTATTAACAGCACCAAATGCAAACAATATGCAAATAGTTCCAAATATTTAAACCAAATAGTTCCTATTAAGACAGCTACAGTTTTGTTACAATAAACAGAAATGATGTGTTCAATTATTGTCTACAGTATAAATAGTAAGTTTGCCAAAAGGTTTACAATTTCAAATGATGGACAAAAAGAGAACAGAAGTGGTAAAGGATGTGATGTTTATGAGGAAGTGATGTTTATGAGGAAGGAGGAGAAAAGATGAAGGTAAAAAGTTATAGGAAGAGTGAAAGATGAATTAATAGAAGTTGGCTGTTAGCAGGAGAAAAGAGAAAGAGAATCCAGGGAAACAGGTAAGTGAGAAGAAAAATATTTGGTCTGGGGTTGTGGTTCAGTGGTAGAGCACTTGCCTAGCACATGTGAAGCACTGGGTTTGATCCTCAAAACCACATAAAATTAAATAAAGGTATTATTTCCATCTATAACTAAAAAATAAAAACTAAAAAATATCAAAAGGAAAAATAAAGGAATGCCCAACAAAACTGCAATATACTATTCAGACATCCCAGTTCTCAAAAAATTGATGCATGAAAAAATACTTGGTTTCACAAGTGGTAGAGATGTGAGAGAGGGAAAGAAAGAAGATCTTGATGGAAAAATGAACAATTATTTCCACTGGGGTTCAGAAGTCTCTCAGCTTCCTGTCTCAGCCAATAGATGGGGTTGTGTGGAGTTTGATGGTAACTCCACCCTTATGATGGTGAGGGTTGCAAGGGTGGGAGGGTTCATCCTGGAGGCAGAACTCCTAGAGGTGGAATCTAGCAATTGCCAATCCACATTGGAAGACTGTACCCCAGGAATCTCCTTTGGGTTCTACTCATTTGATGTAGGAGCCTGACCTTGGCCCCTTACATCACCTGTGCACCCCACAATTCCTGGTCTCTGATTTAGTCTCTAAATTCAATCTTTCCCACCCCTGTCCTTTTGAATTCCTGATCAGGCATTTCTAACCCAGCCAGTCCTGAGGGCTGAGTGTCAGCACCTTTGTGCCTGCCATGGAGAACTGTATCAGGGAGATCAAGTCCATGCACTGAGACCTGTGGGCCAGCCACATAGCTGCAAGCACTGGGCCAGGTTGGGGGCTAGTGAATGGTTGAGAGATGGGATTGGGGAACTGGGGCCCTATTGTGTGCTTGAATGGTGCTGGACCTGGCATTCAGGAGATCAGTGGATGACACACTGGGGAGGGAGTCAGGGACCCATCAAGTGCTTGCCCAAGTGGGCCCCAGGAACCCAGTGGGTGCCAGACTGTCTGGCTGACCAAGCTGCTAGCAAGATGCCCTCATACCCTCTTCCAACTTTCCAACCTGCTGTAGCCAGCCCTATTCATCCTCATGCATTTCAGGACTTGTGAAACTGGGAGAGACCAGCTCTCTCCAGTCTCTCTTACCTGTTTTGCTCCAGGTGAAATGCTCCCAATTTCTGACTTTCCATAGGATTGCTAAACTCAGACCAACCCACGCAGACCCAGTTGCAAACTCACAGATCTGGGTTTCAATTCCTATAGGTCTGCCACACTGAAGTCCCAAGATGTCAATGTTGTTTTAATTTGCAATTAATTTGTAATTTGCAATTACCAGTGATGCACACACATAAAGGAGTGACCCTGTGAAGAAGCAGCAAGATAGTGGCTATGAGCACACTTAACAGGAAGACCTCAGGCATAAATAAACCTGCAGGCACCATCATAATGGACTTTCAGACCCCAGCTGGTGTCCCAAGATAAAGGCAGCCATGTCCCAAGATGGTGGTAGCAGCAGATCAAGAAAACTTTTGATGTGAAAGAAAAGGATTTATCTTGTGGATTATTTCTTGGGCATGCAACTGAAGGATTTGGGAAGTAGACTAAATAATGAATCACATGTGGCAAGGCCACATAAGCACAAAAATAAACATGCCAGGCTGGCATGTTTTGAACTCACTGGTGTGGAGCCTTCTCACCATGAGTGTAATTACCCACAGGGGTGAGTTCCTGAGTTCCTGAAGGAGCAAGAGTTCCTATCAGAACTGAGAACACCAGAGCAAATCTACACTGAATTCTAATCCCACAGCCCTCAGTCCCTTCTGGAGACCTTCCCTTGAGAGTGACTTTTGGTGATTTTATCCTTAGGCTACTTTTCATGGCCCAGACTGGGATTCTAGTCCTTGGGAATACCTGTCTTCTCTTAGCCTATGCCTCCACGTCCTGTGCTGGCCATGCACTAAGGCCCATACACCTGATATTCACCAACATGGCCTTGGCCAACTTCTTGAGTCTCATCAAGGGAATTCTCCAGATGATATCCATCCAGGGAGTGATGCCCTTTCTGGGAACATAGAGTGTAAACTTGCTTTCTATGTCCACAGAGTGGCCTGGGGCCTTTCTCTCGGTACCACTTGCCTCTTGAGCAGTTTTCAGACAATCACTATCAGCCCTAGAACTGGGGACTGGATGGGGCTCAAAGACCTTGCTTGGAAGAACACCAGCTTCTTCTGCCTTCTGTGTTGGATCTCCAACTTGCTGATCAAAATCTTTATTCCTTTAAATATCAAGGGCCTTCAGCACATCCACAATTCTACCAAGATGAGGGACTATGGACTCTTTTTCTAAAAGTCCTAAAACAAATGCTGCCAAATACATAATTCTGTTGGCTTTCCATGATGTTCTATTACTGGGGCTATTGCAGGGGCCAGTGTCTACATGGTCTTTCTCCTGCACAGGCACCACCGGAGGATGTGGCACATTCACATCCTCAGCAGGTCCCACAGATTCTCCCCTGAGGCAAAAGACTCTCAAACCATCCCACTTTTGATAAGCCTTTTTGTTTTGTTTTATTTAATCAATTCTACCCTTACAACTTGTAAACTTTTCTTTCAAGTCTTCCCTTTGGTTGCAGCACACACCACTACTTTCCTGACAACATGTTATCCCACTCTTAGACCCCCGATACTGATGCTTTGAGATCCCTGAGCCAGCATTCTGCTCATAAATGTTGAAAAAGAAATAAAAAATTGTTGTAGGTCCCTTTCACAATGCTGTTTAGTTACTCAAGCAAGGACATTTTGATATCTACAACATGAAAGATATATCCCCCAAAATATAGACTATAAAAAGATTTGCAAGATATTAACTGAGCCACATAGAGGCTTTCAGCTTTACTTGGAAAGCAGACATAAAACCAATTAAGCACAATACCTTGTGTTAGCATTACCTTGATGCTTTCTGGTTATATTGTTCCTTTAACATATTTGATGAACTGTGAAGGTAAATTAGGGTAGAAATACTTTTGAGGCAGGTTAGAATTTTTAATGGTGTATTAGGACAATTATTAAGTTTCATCTAATATTATATATTGATAAATAATAATGATTTGGTATCAACTACTATGGCATCCATGGGAATCATTCATTCATAATACTTTGGGTATTTATTTGTAAAATTAATAAATTGTATCCTATGAGATAATTGTGCAAGAAAATGAGGTGATAGGTCAGCACTTCAAATGTAGCAGTGTGAGGGTCATTGAGTTCATTCCTCCGTGAAAGCAACATAAATAGCAGCAAAATTATCTATCAACTTTTTATAGCTCTAGAAATTAATCAAAAGCTTCCAATAGAATTTTGAACCTCCATAAAAACAGTGGGGTTTGTGGATGTTGAACATGGTATCCCTCCTCCACTTCCCCAGCTCTACACTAGCTTTGAAGAACAGCAGCCTCATTACCACAGTAGTCATGATGACCATCAACCTCACAACCACACTGGGTACAGTGAGCTTGGCAATCCTCCACACCCAGTTTCAGAGTGATGCCCTTCTGTGACCTGTGTGCAGCTCCCTGCTAGTTCTATTCATGGCCCTAACATGCTCTTTGACCAACTTACGGTTCACTGAGAAGGAAAAGTCCTATACCAGGGCACAGGTCTAAGCCAATCAGCTGTCATTGTCAGACCCTGCAGCAGCCTAAGACTGAAGCACCAGTTGGAGCAAACAAGAGCCTGTTCAAATGATTTTAAAGGGACATCTGAAGAACACGACGTTTACAGGGAGCTCTTACCTACCAGTGACATGTTCTTGAATCTCTAGTAAGCACCAGACATACCTGGGCTGTGTGCATACCCACAGGGGACCTGTAACTTTCTTCTGGTTGACTTTGAAGTCCTGGAGAAGAAGGAAGAGAGCCAAGACTGATTTTTAAACTACCCAAGCATTGAAGTATTGCCTTAACACACACAGTGTCCTTGGCAGAGTGGAGACTTACTGGCTCAGATGATGAGAGAATTCTTCCATGACTCATTAGCTTATCAAGCAGAGATTCCAGTGGGTGCACACTACAGGGAACATAGTGATACAGGATAGTCTAGGCATGTCACTAAGCAAACTGAAGCAGTGGAAGCTACAGTGAGTACTGGGGAGAGGTAATTTGATTTTAAAACAGCAACACATTATCTAAAATGTCTAGCCTCATCAGAAATCAGTGACACACAAAGAATCAAGATTATGTCCCAGACACGGGAGCAAAATGTGTTTTTCCACTGCTCTCAGATCCAAGTCAAATTATAAAACTTTGATGATTCTAAAAAATGTGAGGGTTTCTTCCCACCAGCAAACAAGCAATTATGCAGCAGCAGGACACTCACTGGGGGAGGGGGAATATTAATTCAATTGTTCTGACTCATGCTATCTGAATGCCAGATCCCACAAGTTCAGAATTCAGTCCCTAAGACTGCTCCCCTGCAGATGTCAGTTGAAAGCCCCAGGTTGTTTTACCTGTGCTTCTGACCTGTCCACTATAAATGGAAGTTCCCACAACTCTCTTCTTGGGTTCCATTAATTTGCTTGAACAGTTCAAAGAACTCAAGAAAACAGTTACTCATGTTTGCAGTGTGTTATGAAGGATACAGGTGAAGAAGTGCATAGTTGAGGTATGAGAGAAGAGAACATAAATCCCACACATTCTGTGGCACCTTCCAGGGTTCCAGAAAACTCTGATACCAGTGGGGTGTCCAGTTGAGGTCAGGTCAAGTTGGCATCCTGAACAAAGAATTGAGCAAGACACCAGAATAAAGGCAGAGTGAAGATTTAGTGAAAGTAACACTCCTTAAAATAGAGCAGAGTTGGCCCAGTAAGAGAGTGATCCAAGGCCCCATGTCTAGGTGAGTCTTATATGCAGAACTATTCTTTGGTCCTTTCCATGCACACCTGATTGAAGATCTAGCCCATTTTGTCCTGCTGGCTACTTTATTTTCACCAAATTAGAGCACAGTTTCCATTGGTTACTTTTGTGTTCGTGAAGTTAGAACACAGAACTTGTGAGGGGGTTGCTGCCAAGGTGATAAGCCCTCAGTGGTGGAAGTTGCCATGGTAATTAACAAAACTTATTGTAAACAAGACCATAAAGACTCATCTCCCCATCTTGTACTGAAGCAAGAATTTTTCTTGTACCCTACCTCCACCATCCTGACAGCCCTAAACTCTTACCTCTCTGTCACATGTTCAGTTATACAGAAGCTCTCCAAACACTTCATTACATAGGCATGATGATTACATCATTGTCCACTGGTGATTGACATAAACCTTAAGCCCCTCTTCTCACTCTCAGAAGTATGGAGGTAGGATTCAGTCTCAACCTTACAATCTCATCACAGTGTTTCTGGCAACCAGTGCCCAATCAGAAAGTTATAGGGACTGCCATCATCAACTCATAAGCATATAAAAAGACACCATCAATTCAAAGATTTCAAGGATTTGAATAGTTGAATGCCAGTTCAGCACACCTAAGGAGTCTGAGGAAGACTGCAGATTCAAGATTATCCTGGGCAACTCAGACCCTGTCTCAAACAAACAAACAAACAAACAAACAAACAAAAGGATAGAGGGCAGGCTGAGGGGCTAGGCATGTTGCTCACAGGTAGAGTGCTTCCCCAAAATATGAAGGACTGGTTTCCATCCTTGTTAGGATTTCTGCTTGATTTCTTTCAGAATCTCTTTCTCTTTATTGAAGTGATCTTTTGTTTCCTGTATTTTCTCTCTGATTTCACTCCTTTCATCATCCTTCACCTTGTAGATCAGTTTCATGTTGTACATTCTAAACTCCTTCTCTGACATTTCTTTCACTGTGCTTCTAATGGATTCTGTTATTGAAGTATCTTGATTTGTTTGGGGTGCTTTATTCCCTTGCCTGTCCATGTTGTTTGTGTGTCTATCCATCTACCAGAATGAATCTGAGGAAGGGGAGACAAATAATAACAACAACCAATGCAAACAATATACAGTATTAAACCAAATAGTTCCTGCTATGACATATACAATGTTAATTGTCACAATAAATAGAAATTATGTGATCAGTTTTCACCCAAACTAATAACGTAAGTTTGCAAAAGGTGGACAGTTTCAAATGGTGGACAGGGAGAGAACAGAAGTGATGTAGGATGTGGTGATTATGAGGGAGGAAGAGAGAAAATAGAAGTAAAAAAAATAAAGGAAGAGTAAAAGAGAACAACAAAGATTGGCTGTTAGCAGAAGAAAAGAGAGAATCAAGGGAAACAGATGTCAGGAAAAATATACATAAAGTAAAAATTTTGAAAAATAAAATAATTCAAGACAAAACCAAAATATACTAATCAAACATCCTAGTCCTCAAAATACTGATCCATGAAAAATAACTGACTTTTAAAATGTTATGAGTAAGAAACAAATATGAATATGTGTGTCCATGAACAATTCAGCTCCCAGTTAAACAGAAAACATAAAAGAAAAAATTAAAATTACAAAATAAAGATCTTGATGAAAAGCTAAAGAATTGTTTCCATTGGAGTTCAAATGATTCTCAGCTTCCTTTCTCAGCAGCGTTAGGTGGTATGGTCTGTAGTGTGATGCTTGCTCCACCCTCAGGATGGTTTGTTTTTTTTTTTTGAACCAGGGATTGAACTCAGGGACACTTGGCCACTGAGCCACATCCCCTGCCCTATTTTGTATTTTATTTAGAGACAGGGTCTCACTGAGTTGCTTAGGGCCTCGCTAAATTGCTGAAGCTGGCTTTGAACTTGTGATCCTCCTGACTCAGCCTCCCAAGTCGCTTGGATTACAGGCGTGAGGATGGGGTTTTTGAAGTGTGAGGAAATCCCATAGGTGAAACTCCTGGAGGTGGGGTTGAGGCTTAGGTAGTCCCTATGTTCTTCATTGAATGGTGATTGGTCTGAAGATTTTATATCAGAACACCACCAGGACCCAGCAGTTGCCAGTCCCCTTTAGAAGAATGGACCCCAGGGATCTCCCCTGGGTTTGACTGGTGCAGTGGAGGAACCAATTCTTGGTTCCTCCTGGAACCACATTTCCTGGTCTCTTGGATTCAGTCTCCAGACTCAATCTCTCCCACCCCCACCCTTTTGAATTTCCAGTCTGACTTTCTGGTCACTTAGGCACACTCTGTGTTGTGCAGTGTGAGTTTACCAGGCCTGTATTTGGGGCCAAATTGCAAACAGACTCCACCAGCTACCAGCCCCTGTGGCATGGCTGCAAAATGGTTCCCTTCCTCTGTTCTCCATAGACAGCCGAGAGAGATGTAGTTCCTTTTCCATACAAGAATATTGTGCAGCATGCCTTTCAATTTAGTTGGGCAGTGTCTTTGATTTCCGATCTCTCTGACCCAGACACACCTAAGGCCTCCTAAAAATGTGGGTTCTTTTCTTATTCCTCCACTTTGCTTGGGGAGGGTGCTCTGACTGGTGCCTCTGGCTGTGGCAGCAGCAGTGTCCCTAGGGATTGCTGTCTTATTATATCCAACCTCTTGAGTCCCTGATCTGCTTTGAATGTCCAGTATTAAATCCCAGTAAAATCCTCCCCTCCCCACATTTTTCACCCACTTTGTTGAAAAGCTACCCATCTGCTTTCTTGGCTTTATGCCACAGAGCACCCAGGAAAGTGACCTCTATTCCACCATCTTGAAAAACTGCTCCATCCCTGTTAGGTAGTAGTTAACAGTGTGCAGTGAAATGCATGGCAAGGGCACAAGTATTCTTTAAATTGCTTTCAAAGTGGATAGGAAAGAAAATAGTGGCAATTAATTTATAGAAAATAAACAAGCAAAAGGAGCTAATTGGGGGAATATGTCAAAAGGACTAATGGGACTAACTCTTGACAGGATCCATTGCAGTAGATGTGAAGTTAGGAATTATGGCTATAGATGTCTCCGTTTGGGAAGGAAGATTCCTTTAGTGTTGTAGGTTCAGTAAGTTAACTTCTGACCTGCTACTTACCCCGATGTCCCCGTTAACATGGGATTGACTTGTAGATGAAGTTCCCCTACATAGGATGACCATCATGACAGTTCCAGAGAGGACCAACTAAGGTTAAAAAAAAAGAACTTCACCACCCAACATGAAGGAAGAGTTGAACACCTGATTTGCAAAGAGTACAGAAGGTAGACTCCAGTTCTCAAGGCTGTTCTCCAGTTCTCATCAAACAGCAATAAATTTGGAAACAGCATTGTCTCCTTTGTTGTTCTCTGCTTGGAGATGATTCACTCTTTCTTGAGTGTGCTTTTTGTTTGAACCTCACTTTACTTTCACTCTACTGTCACTTATAATAAAATTCTCTTGTATGGTTTCTGTTGTCTGACTTTACATTTTTTTGTGGAACACAAGAACCGAAGTTTGAAGTTTCTCTCTCTTGTGACATCCCCAATACTGGAAAAAGAACCTTGAATACCAGGAAATAGGGACAAATACTAAATACATATTTCACAGTATCACAAAAGTAGTCATAGAAACTGTCCTTGAGGAGGACCATGTCAGACTTTATGCAACGACTTTAAATAAGCCTTTATACATCCCTTCAAGGAACTAAAAATGCATAAAGAACTAAAGGAAAGTATGACAATGATGTTACACTTAATGTGGAATGTCAAAAAAGAGGTAGAAATTACTTTTAAAAATTTGCTAGAGGGTTCAATGGCAGATTTGAGTTGGCAGAAAGAGAATAAGAAAGATAATGATAGATCAATAGAGATTATCCAGTCTGTGGAACAGGAAAATATAAGGGAAAAGCAAAGAAGAGAAAGTGAACATATCAGAGTCCTTGAGTGAAGGTCTCATTCCCATAGTCCAAAAAGACCAGGCATGGCCATCTGTCCCCATAGGAGAATGGCAGGAAAGGAGTTTACTCAGCATAGCCTTCCTGGGAAGAAGATATATAGGTATATAGTGACCAGAGATCTCTCTTCAAGGGACTGAAAGAAACAGATTTTATAGAAAAGGGAAACAAAGGCAAAGGTTGGCAGCCTACAGAGCTGGCAGAGTAAGTCATCCTGATTAACAAGTATGGTCTTGTTAATCTTTATTCAGGACTGGGAAGGACATCACTGGTGAGGAGATGAAGCTCTGGGAAGGACTTCATTGCTTGAGGAGGTGATGCATTGCTGCTCCTTCCTGGGTGGGAAGTTAGTTTCATCATGGGCAATTGATCCCACCCGGGGGCATTCTCATCATGGGGTTCTCTGTTCTGCAAGATTCAATGTTGCTTGAAGGTAAGTTCAATCCCTTGTCATAAAGATACTTATCAACCAGGAATGTTGTTCCTAGAATCCAAAATACTGCAGAAAAAAGTGGCTCAAAGTGGGGAAAAAAGGAGGTGATGGCAGGGGGCCTGGTAGGTAGTCAGCTTTGAGAGAGTAGAATTTTGAACGCAATATAAGAATGGTAACTCACCACATGTATATCCATTATTAAGATCATTTCATAAACACTTATTATATTTTTCTCTTTATCTACTTTCCCACCTGAGCTCTTTGAAAGAACATGATCTATTTTTTTTAATGTTATTTCTTCTGCTCTGTGTACTTCAATAATGTACCCAGACTCTACACACTTGAGTTTTCTCATTAGGAAAAAAATGATACCCACCTCTCAGTTTTGTTTTGAAGATGGAATTGAAATGGACTAAAGTTAAGGGCCCCTCTGAAATTAAGGCTAACTTCCTGGTAATAAAAGCAAAAGCTGCAGAGCTGCCATCTTGGTTCAAGCAGTGCCAAGGGAGCTGAGAATAAAAATTGTCCCCTGCCCTCTCCTAACTTAATTCTCTAGCACAAGCTAACTATACCTGCATATGTATATTTCCTGCCTCTTGGCTCACTTTGTCACTTCTTCTCTTACAAAAGCTTTCCTGAACCTTATATACCAAGAAATGGAACATCTAGGTCATATGGTGATTCCATTCCTAGTTTTGTAAGGAATATCCACACTGCTTTAGAGAGTGGCTGCACTAATTTTTAGTCCCACCAACAATATGTGAGTGAATCTCTTCCCACATCCTCACCAACATTTATTAATACTTTATTCTTGGTAATTATCGTTCAGACTGGAGTGAGATAAAATCTCTATGTAGTTTTGATTTTCATTTCCTTGATTGTTAGAGATGTTGAACATTTGTGTGTGTGTGTGGATTAATATTTCTTCTTCTTTTGGGTGGGTTCTCAACCACTGAGCCACACCCCCGGTCCCATTTTGTATTTTATTTAGAGACAGAATCTCACTTCTGCTGAGGCTGGCTTTGAACTCATGATCCTCCTGCCTCAGCCTCCCAAACATCTGGGATTACAGGTATGCACCACTGTGCCTGGCTACATTTTTTGTTTTGTTTTGTTCTTTGAGAAGAATTTAGTTCTTTTGCCCACTTCTTACTTGGATTACATATTTTATTAGTGTCACTTATTTGGAGTTCTTTATATATTCTGGATATTAAACTACTATCTGCAGAACAGGGGGCAAAAATCTCCCATTCAAAAATCTCCCATTCTCCCACAAGTCTCTCTTTATTCCTTTTTGTTGCTGTACAAACACCTTTTAATTTGATGCTGTCCCACTTATTGATTCTTGGTTTTGTTTCTTGCACTTTATAAGTCTTATGAAGGAAGTCCATGTCTGTGCTAATATGTTGGAGTGTTGAGTCTACATTTTCTTCTAACAGTTGCAATGTTTCTGGTCTAACTCCTAGACCTCTGATTTTTGTGCAGGGCAAGAGGGATCAATTTTCAGTCTACTACCTAAGATATAAGTTTTTCCAGCACCATTTGTTAAAAAGGCTTTTTCCAACATGGTTTAGGCACCTCTGTTGGGTATCAGATGACTGTACCTATGTGTATTTGCCTGTTTCTTCTGTTCCATTGTTCTTCATGTCTATTTTGGTGAAAATATCTTGCTGTTTTTGTTACTATAGCTCTGTAGTATAATTTGAGGTACAGTATTGTGACTCCTACAGCATCAGGATTGCTTTGGCTATCCTCAGTCTCTTATTCTTCCAAATGAATTTAAGGACAACTTTTTCGAGTTCAGTGAAGAATGTTATTGGTATTTTGATGAAGACTGTATTGAATCTGTATAAAGCTTTTGGTAATAGGCCTTTATAACAATACTAATTGTCTATCCAAGAACATGGGAGGTCTTTCCATCTTCTAAGGTCTTCTTCAATTTCTTTCTTCAGTGCTGTATAGTTTTCATTGTAGAGGTCTTTCACCTCCTTTGTTAGATTCATTCCTAATTATTTGACTTTTTTGAGGTTATTGTGAATGGTATAATTTTCCTAATTTCTTTTTTGGCAGATTCATTACTGGACTATAGGAAAGTGATTGATTCATATATGTTGATCATATATATATATATATATATATATATTTTTTTTTTTTTTTTGCGGTGCTGGGGATTGAACTCAGGGCCTTGTGCTTGCAAGGCAGGCACTCTACCAACTGAGCTATATCCCCCGCCCCTGATCTTATATTTTGCTACTTTGCTAAGGTTGCTTATTAGCTCTAGAAATTGTTGCATGAAGATTTTTGGGTTTTCTAACTGTAGGATCATATCATCAGCAAACAATTTGGCTTCTTTTCCTATTTTTATCCCTTTAATTTCCTTGTCTTGTCTGATTGTTCTGGCTAGAGTTTCAAGGATGATGTTGAACAGGACTAGTAAGAGTGGACATCCTTTTGTTGTTCCTGATTTTAGAGGAAATGCTTTCAATTTTTCTCCATTAAATATGTTCACCTTGGATTTGTCATATATAGCCTTTAAAATGTTAAGGTAAGGGCTGGGGATGTAGCTCAGGTGGTAGAGTGCTTGCCTCACAAGCACAAGACCCTGGGTTCAATCCCCAGCACCGAAAAAAAAAAAAAGTTAAGTTCCTTTTAACCCTAGTTTCTCTGGTATTTTAATCATAAATGGGTGCTGGTTTGCTAATTATCTCCACCAACTGAGATAATCATGTGATTCTTGTCCTTAACTCTATGTGGTGAATTACATTTATCAATTTTTATATGTTGAAGCAACCTGCATCCCTAGGATGAAACCATCTTGATCATGGTGCACTATCTTTTTAATGTGTTTTTGAATACAGTTTGCCAATATTTTATTCAGAATTTTTGCATCTATATTCATTGGGATATTGATCTGAGGTTTTCTTTTCCTAAGGTATCTGTGTCTGGTTTTGATATCAGGATGATATTTACTTCATTAAATGAATTCAGCAGTGTTCCCTCCTTTTGTATTTCATGAAATAATTTGAGAAGGACTGGCATTAGTTCTATTTTAAAGTTCTGGTTGAACTCAGCCAAGAATCCATCTAGTCCTGGGTTCGTGTTCATTGGAAGCTACTTCAATTTCATTACTTGATATTAGTCTAAGTTTTCTGTATCTTTCTGGGGTAGATCACATCTCTAGAAATTTGTTAATATCTTTGAGATTTTCTAACTTATTGGAGCATAAATTTTCAAATAGTTTCTAATGATCCTCTGAATTTTAGTAGTCTGTGGTGATATCTCCTTTGTCATCTCTATTTGTGTTAATTTGCATCTTCTTTCTCTTTTCGTTAGTTTGGCTAAGGATTTATCATTCTTGTTTGTATTTTCAAAGAACCAACTCATTGTTTCATTAATCCTCTGTATAACAAAAATGCCTAATACACAGAATAATGATAGAATTTTAAATGCTGCAAAAAATGGCAGGTCACATTCAGAAGTAAACCAACTTGGATATCAACTGATTTCTCAATCTAAACCCTAAACGCCAGGAGGGTTTGGAATAATATATACTTATCCCTGAAAGAAAATGGGTGCCAAGATTACCATACCCAGCAAAATTATCCTTGAGAATTGAAGATAAAATAAAAACCTTCAATGATGAGCAGAAACTAAAAGAATTCATAACCACTAAGCCTGCACTACAAAACACTCAATATTTCTTGAAGATATAACAATGAAAACCAGTATAGTGATGAAATATTCTAGAAGAATAGTCAATTAAAGGAGACTTAAGTATGAACTAAGCATTTCCAAAATCTTACATTTGAATTTACCTTTTGAGTATTCATTTTAATATATCCCATTTTTTTATTTATTTTGAAAATGGGGTATTTATTTCATATACTGTGTTAACTTTTCCTCAACTTGCTTTTTCCATTTAACAGCATATGAAAGCAAATTTAAGGAAATCATGAAGATAATTCAGTCATAAAGCAAGGCTCTTCTCATCCAGAGGTATAGAGGCCAACATTTTCCCATTTGTACAAATGATCTTAGTAGATGTTCCATACACTTGAGACATCAAGCATCAGGATGATCTGAGAGAACTTAAAGCATCCTTCAGTCTCTCAAATTTGTAGAGAGCTGAGTGCCCAACATGACACTGAAGCATTTTTTTATTCCTGCCACAACTTCATTAATAGCATACTCCTTATTAATTATCTGTTTCCTGAAGGTCTCTTGTAATTTGCATAATCCCTACAATGGAATTCATTCTTTTTGGCAGGAAAGAGCTGGGGTTTTGTTTGTTTGTTTTGTTTTTTACTGGAAATGAAGTCCCAGTCATCAACAAGCCATGGTTTTAGCTCTTCAGGAATTTTAAACTTCAATTCTGTCCATAAATGTTTCTTTGTGTTTGGCAGTAAGATCTACCTAGCCGTTTCTTCTGATGAGGCTTTTTGGTCTCTCACTGGTACTACCACCATCTCCATTTCCAGGTGTTTTCTTTTTTAAAATATTTTTTTAGTTGTCAGTGGACCTTTATTTTACTTAGTTATATGTGGTGCTGAGAATTGAATCCAATGCCTCACACATACTAGGCAAGTGCTCTACCACTGACCTACAATCCCAGCCCACTTCCAGGTGTCTTCTCTTTGTTCTTTTTTGTTTTCACTTCAACATTTTTCTGTTGCAGACCAGATATCTTCTTTCCTGGAGAAGCCCCCCTCACCTTCCCATCCGCACACTGCTCCTAAATGGCTTTTTGGAGTTCTGGTTTTGCAGATTTATATCCATGGAATTTGACTACTCAGCTCTCTGGAACCCATTCATCCTAATTTTCATTCCAACCTCTGTAATAAAGTATTTCACTTATTTGTTCTTTATGGTAACCTTTACACACTTTGCTTCATAAAGAGGCACAGCACTCACATACCCTCCTGGAATTTCAGCTTTGGGTCCTGCTTAAGTGCCATTTTTAAGTGATTCACCAACTCTACCTTCTCACACAACTCCCAACTACTGACCCCTACTCTCCACCATAATGAATTTTTTGTCAGACACGCTGTCAGGCACAGCTAGCTCGACATGCTTGGCCCCATTTGCCAGTACAGAAATACTTCAGCACTGCAACCCATGTAGCACTGCACCTGCTCTATCTCATAATTATAAATGGTGATCCCTACATTTCCATCATTGTGTTAGATTTTCCTAACTGTGACAAAAACAACTTGGAGGAAGAAAAGTTAATGCTGGGCTCACATTTTCAGAGTTTTAGTACTTGGTCTGCTAACTCTGTTGTTTTGGCCATGAGGTGAGGGAGAACATCATGGTGGAAGAGCCTGGTGGAGAGAAGCTGCTCAAGACACGGTGACAAGAATGCAGAGATTGGGGAAGAGGTCCCAGGGAAGATGAACCCTTACAGGGCATGCCTCCAGTGACCCACCTCCTCCAGTCATACTCCACCTACCTATAGTTAACCACAGAAAAAGGAAGTGCTATAGTCCACCCATGTACAAACCATTTTGTTAAACTCATCCTCTTCCTTTGGAGAGAAATAAATAAGGACACAGGGAGCATTGTGGATAGTTTTCTTCCCCAAACATTGGGAATGGTCCTTTAATAAAGGACATAGAAAATGCTAACCTATTAAAAGGTTTAGGATAAGTACTTGGCAATTATGTTGAATGAGCAAGTTCACAAAACACAAATAACACAATAGATTACTAAGAAAATGGGATGGTGTCACACACAAGGCAGGAAGGAATGCCACAAAGTGCAAAAACTAGTTCCATAAGAATAAGCCCAATATATCAGTAACAGTCATCAACCCACATCTTTCCTTTTGAGACCTATTTATAGATAGTGGAGCTAGCCCATGGCCAGTGTTTGGCTTTATCAGGAGGGGAGTTACCTGGTATGGAAGAAGGGGATTCCCTTTCTTGTTCTGGCGTGCTTACTTCCTGTAGTATGGCTACAAGCATATTGACATGCTTAAGTTCCAATGGCCCTCACCTCATGGCCCCTTCTGCTGAGCTCTGCATCTTCCAAACCCTGCGGGGAGCTTATTCACCATCAGTGGACCATTGTTTGTGCAGCCCTGTGGCACACTGCACGTTCCTGTGAATTTTTCTGCCTTCCTTTAGGCTGCTTTTTTACACTACCTCAGACCCACACCCTCTACAAAATTCTTTCCCAGTGTTTACTGGTTCTTTGGAAAGTTAATGTAATTGATATATGCCTTGTAAGACTATTCAAGAAAAATGGAGGAATATCCCACAAATTATCTGGGCGTATTTCTGATAACATTCTACCAATTCAAAAGTCTTTAAAAACAATTCCTCACAAGTGACTCACCAATGATGGGATATTTATCCACACAGGTTAAAAAGAAAGCCCATCCCTGAATGACCACATTCACAATAACCAACAACCAGGCAGGTTGTCACTCAGATTGTGACTCTTGGGAACAGAGGGGTCTTTCTGAGATACAAGCGACCTTCCTTGGCGCGGGGCTCGGCTGACAGCGTCTGCTCCCCGCCATTCTCCCGCGGCTCTTACCCTCCCTCTCTTGGGCCAGGAACCACACCCAGAGAGCTCTCCCGGGCCTCGGTTTCTAACGATCCAGCTCCAGCCTTCCCAGGACCCGCTTTCCTCACACGCATCGCATCGCGGCGTCGTGGCGGTGACCGCTGCCTGGCTCTGGGGGAAGCCTGATCTTTTGGGCCCACCCCTTCCCGACCTGGCCTCGCCCTCGCTCGGCTTCATCGGGACTTCGAGGCTCGGTGGGTGCAGCCGGTGACTGGTTTAGCTCTTGGGTCAGGCTGGAAGACTGACAGCACCGAAATACTACTAAGCACACGCTTTACGTTGGCGGCGCAGGAGGGCGCAGAAGTACTGGGAATGAGAAGTCCTGAAAACATGTGAAAGGATCCGTTGTTCCGTTGTGGTTTCTCCTCGTCGGCGAGGCGAGTAGATTCTATCACCTGGAACGGACGTCTCGCTCTCAGTATGACGTAACTGCAAGATGGCCTCTCTCAGCATCCGGTCACGACCTGGGCGCGGCCATCTTGCCGAGCGATAATCCCCCCAAGCACCAGGAACTGGCGAGGGTACATTCGTAGAGCCCTCCTGGTAGGTCGCTACTCTGAGGGCCCGACCCCCAGCTCTAGGAGCGGAAACGGAAGTGGTGTATGGGGGTCTGTTTTCCCTGGGCGTCAATTCCCCGGGGAAACCGGTCCTGGCGTGTTATTTCTGCGCAGCCGTTTAAGATTCCGTAGCCTGGGATGTAGTTTGTGCTGGGTTGTGGTTTAAAGATGCTCCAGGGCTGTGGGGGCGCCTGGGCCGGCGTCGGAGAGAAGGGCGCCTCCGTTTTCGACCGAGGCGGACTTCGCTGCGGTAGCTGCTCGGGACAGGACTGGGCCGGCGGTCTGGGTTCCTCGTCCGGTCGCGCGGCCGGAGCGTGCGCACTGGCAGGCGGCGAGCGGCTGGGCTGGGGGCGGCGGTGAGAGGCAGGCCCTGGGGTTCCCTGGCTCAGTATTTCCTCCTGGGGAGTTCCACAAGTACCGAAAACTTGGAAGGATAGCAACATGGTCCCCTGTGTGCCCGCCACCGTCTCCATGAGTTGTTAAAATCGTGCTGCAGGCGAGGGCTTGTTTGCACGCGTGTATTTTTATTTTATACCCTGGAAATAACATGTTCTCCTAGCTTTTTATGTCATTTCTGCCACTGGTCTGCGTGACTTTGGGTAAGGTACTCAGGTCCTATAAGTATCAGTTTCCCCTTTCAAATGAATTGATATCTACCTTGCAGGTGTGTTTTAAAGGTGGCATGAGGTGGTGTATCTGAAGCCCTTGGCAAACTGCTGATTATGGTAGTGTCAAAAGATAATTTCAGCCACGCGTGGTGTCGCACACCTGTAATCCCAGCAGCTCAGGAGGCTGAGGCAGGAGGAGTTCGAGTTCAAAGCCAGCCTCAGCAAAAGCGAGGTGCTAAGCAACTCAGTGAGACCCTGTCTCTAAATAAGAT
The DNA here is from genome assembly GCA_020662805.1 of Glaucomys volans. NCBI lineage: Eukaryota > Metazoa > Chordata > Mammalia > Rodentia > Sciuridae > Glaucomys > Glaucomys volans. Next base: position 226,198 of record JAJEJO010002636.1, read on the forward strand.
ACAAAATAGGGCTGGGGATGTGGCTCAGTGCTCGAATACCCCCGGGTTCAATCCCTGAATCAAAAAAAAAAAAACCAAAAAACAAAACAAAACAAAACAAAAACCAAGATAATTTCAGCCGAGCATGGTGGTGCACACCTGTAAATCCCAGTGGCTCAGGAGGCTGAGGCAGGAAGATCACAAGTTCAAAGCAGGTCACAGCAACTTAGGGAGTCCCTAAGCCTGTCTCAAAATGAAAAAAGGCTGGGGATGTGGCTCAGAGGTCAAGTGCCCCTGGTACAAAAAGAAAAAAAAAATCACTTTTTCCTTTAAAGGTCCAATTGACTTTTATTTGCACTTTGCTCCATTCTAGAAAACAGAGTGAGTGTTCAGTTGCATGAGACAGAATGTTTGATTTTTGTAAGGTGGGAACAAGGAAACTGCAAAAAGCAGACTGGTCAACATCATTACTACAGGTTACTTTTCTTCTAAGAAGTAAAGCAGAGGGGACCTTCTTTATTGAACTAATGCAGGTAGACTATGATGTTTCTAATAGCTTGCTGTGAATCTCCTGTTTTCAGAAAAAACTGGTCTGTTGGGATTGCCTGCTTCCTTTAAGTTTCAGCTTGATTATTGTGTAGTTGCCTTGCACTTCAGAGTTCAGAGCAATGTAATATCAAGGATTTTAAGCTATGTTAATATGTTTCAAGAGAATCCTGACATCTTTGCTTTATTGCCAGTATTAAATTACAACCAGAATTACTTCTTTAACAATCAGCATTGGTTAGATAATTATGATATGTACCACCACTGAGGGTTTGTGTGAAAATGAGGTCTCAAACAGAAGTATGGGTTTGAGACCCCCCCTTGAGACTTCATAGCAGAGTTTTTAAAACACAGACTGTTCTCAGTGGTGGACAGCTTTATTTTTATTTATTTATTTTTATAGGCTAAATGTTGGCTTAATTGTGATATAATTTACATGCACTATGATTCACTAATTTTACATACCAGTTGGATGACTTTCAGAAATGTCTATCATAGTGTAACTACCAGTTGAATCAATATATAGAACCTTTCTGTCAATCTCAAGTTGTCTTGTCCCCTTTGTATTTGAATTTGTTCTCCCAGTCTGTGTTGTCTTGCGACCTCCTGTGTGCTTTCTGTAGTTATGTGTATTCTAATAATTCAAATTAGGCAGTCTTTGGTGACTGGCATGTATTATTAGTACATTTTGCATGTATTATTAGTTAATTTTTCTACTGAGTAATATTCAGTGGTACAGATATGCCACAATATGTTTATCCATTCCTCAGTTGATGAGCATTTTGAATTTTTTGTACATTTTGGAGATTATGAATAAAGTACAATAAGTGCAAGTAAAGTGACTGTACCTTTTTGTATTCTCACCAGCTGTGTTTAAGAGGTATTTTGTTCTGCATCCTGGTCATTATTTCTTTATTTTTTAATATATTTTTTAAGTTGTCAATGGATCTTTATTTATTTATATATGTGGTGCTGAGGATCAAACCCAGTGCCTCACACATGCCAGGCAAGCGCTCTACCACTGAGCCACAACTCCAGCTCCTGGTTAATATTTCTTTGTACTTATTTATTTATGTAGGCAGTGCTGGGAATGGAACCCAGGGCTTTGTGAATGCTAGGCAAGGGCTCTCCCACTGAGCTACACCCTTGGCCCTGGTTTTTTCAATTTTAGCCATTCTAGCAGGTATATAATCATATTTTCTTTTTTTATGTTTTTGAGGTATTTTAGTTTTCAATAGCATTAATGACTAATAAAGCAAGAATAGAGGCTTTTGGGGGTTCTTTCTTGAGCTGTGACTGGACAATCTCCAGGCAGCAAGCTGCAGCTCTGGCACACGGGGCTTGTTATTTCCCTTCATCTCTGGCTATATGTCAGGGAATAGTTGTTCTAGATATTTTTCCACATTTAGTTTGTCAAAACAAGAAGAATTCTGATAATCCTGCCTGCAATCAGAGATTTTACCAAATCTGAAGATTTGCCTCTCAATCCTGTGCCACTAGTTGCATACTCTTAACTTTGTTTGATTTGTCCTTTCTTGATTTTCTCTAAAATGTGTAATCATTTAGTCTATATCTTATAGAGTTGTGAGCATCAAATGACATGCTAACATTCTTAAACTATGCCTTGCACATTTAGGAACTTGCTCTTATTTCTGCATCAAACAGATCATCATTTGAATCCATGGATTCTGGCTTCCTGGAATGAGGTCACTCTTGTAATGGAAACAAGGTGGAGCTCAGTTTTGGAAACTTATTTTTCTTGAGTCTTTTCTTTTTTTTTTTTTTTTCTTTTTTTTTTTTTTTGCAGTGCTGGCGATTGAACCCAGGGCCTTATGCTTGCGAGGCAAGCACTCTACCAACTGAGCTGTATCCCCAGCCCCCGATTGTTGAGTCTACTCTTGACGAGACAGAATTATCAGAGCTTCAGGGTAAACAGATGCTGCAAATGCTGGTCATTTCCTGAATGCTGCAGAAAATGACCAAGTCCCAGGTGAACTATTTGCCATACCCAGAAACTTTTAAAATCTCCTTTGATCTATAAAAAGAATAAGGGTGCTCATTGTTGTGTTGATATATGTAAATGTTGAGAATGACACATGGCATACAGTAAGAGCTCTGTTTGCTGTTGAGTGTCATGATTTCATATGTAGCACAATCGGTTTCTAAAATGCAGTTCTGAGCAGAACATCCTTTTGGGTATGAAAAGCACTGCAGTGCTACTGAGTATCTGCAGGAGATGTGCACACATATTCCAAGAACTGCTCCTGCCTCTCCAGTGGCATCTGTTCTCTTCCTCTCGTCTCACTGAACTGTTTGCAGTTCCTTAGGTCCTGCATGGATTGATACTTTTACACACATCGTGCCCTCTGAAAGACTGTGGCCTCTGTCTCTCCAGCTTCGTACTGTGGAACACTCTGCTGGCCATGCCAGGAGTAGCTCTGGCTTGCTTCCTCACACTATTGTTTACTTGCCTAATTGTGCCCACATACTGGTTCATGCACACTTCTGTCACAGCCTTTGCCACACCGTAATACCTTAACATATATCAGCTCCCTGCAAAGGAGTGCACCTGCAATGCTCTGCAAGACCAGAAGCTACCTTATGGTAGGGCCATTGTTTTATTTATATATTTTTTATTGCAGTATATACAGTGGGTAACATTAAATGCTGCTAAGGAGGGTTGCAGGTGATCTTTAGGTAGTTCAGTTATGACATTTTACATTGGATGACTAATAAATGAGTAAAGAAGTGAATGAAGAATGCACAAAACATGATGGTTTTAATGAATATTCCCAAATGTTTAAACCAAAATTAGGTACAAAAAAATATTTTTCAAGTTCATAGTAAAAACAACTATCTTATAGGTTTTCTATACTTTATTCCATTTTCTGAACTCTAGATTTAAAATGATTATGTTGTTATAGGTTTTACTGTCATTTAAGGATGTGGCTGTGGACTTCACTTGAGAGGAGTGAGCCTCTACCAGGATGTGATGTAAAATTATGGTGCCCTGACACCAATGGGGAAAGATAACTTTCCTAGCTATATCAGTGTAAGCTGATTAATTGCCTGCCTTTTTTCTACTGCCACAATTTATGGGTCTTCTGATAGAGTCAGTGATTTTGGACTTGGACTTGTACCAGTGGTAGAATTCATTTTCTTTACAGTTGTACAATGACTTATGGAATTTCACTTTCCAAATGCATCCCTGGAATAGAACTTTTCCTCCCCAGGCCCTAACACTGCTCAGCTTCTCCATGGCTATGCTTTAACAGGTTTTCAGGCTGTCATGCCAGGTGCAGTGGCAGTTGGAGAAAGAGCAAGGAGTGAAAGAGGGCATTTCCAAGTCAGCGCAGTCCAAGAGAGTAAAACCAATGCAGTGGAACTGGTGGACATCAAGTCCCAGGTGGCCACTGATGGGTGATTGCCCTTGTCATTTTAGTACTTTTTCTCAGCCTCTAAACCTCTGAAGGTGACATAGAGTGAGCAAAAAGAGGTTTTCAGTATGAACGATGCTTCCTCCTCTTCCCATCTGTCCATATACACTTCAGGGGGGAACCTACCTTCTCTTCCCTACCCTGGGATCAGACTCTCACTATTCATTTGCTAGCATTTTTGCTCATTTGCTCTTCACATTCTTTAGACCCAGTCCCCTTCCCCTCCTCCCAACATATGCATGCACCTTCCTTTTCTGTTATGCTTTCAAATATTCATAGACTCTTTCCCAAGCCTGAGAACACCCATGTCCTTTAGTTCATTACCTGTTGTCTATCTCTTTTATCAAATGTCTAAGACTTACATTGTGTGTCTGTCAGATCAGTTTCTGAATCCTTCTTGAATATCAACTTGAGATTATACTTCTTCAAATTCATAAGGTAGAGGATTCATCGATTCTTTTTCTCTCCCTAGATGTGATGCATCAGGTTCACAGCTGGTACCAGGAAGATGCTGAGAAGGATGAACTTGTGGGGAGAGATCATGAAAATAATGCATTGGGGAAAATGCTTTCTCTGAGCAAGAAATTTCTTCCATTCATAGAAAGACCCCATACATTTGACCCAAGAACAATAGATTGAAACAAAATCCAGATTCAGATTCTCAAGAGTAAAAACTATGCTACAGTGAGCTCTGCTGGATTCAGTGATCATGGGAAATCATTTTTCTATACTGCACATGAAACTTCCCACCCTCAAGGCCAGTACTGTGAGCGTAATTCATCTGCAAAAGCTTTCAGCATAGTGACCAGTCTTAAAGGTCATCACAGAATTCACACAGAAAGAAAACCTTGGGATTGCAGTGAATGTCCACAAAGCTCACACTCCACCAGAGAACTCACTCGGGAGAGAAGCCATACGGATGATCTGAGCAGCAGAAAGCCTTCCAAACAAAGTATGATCTCATTCTGCACCAGAGGACCCACACAGGAGAAAGGCCCTGGGAATGCAGTGTGCGGAAGCCTCCAGGGAGAAGCAGAGCTCAGGGTGCATTACGGGATGCAGACGGGAGAGGAACCTTTTGAGTGCAGTGATTGCTTTATGCAGAAGTCGGAAATCAGACTAGATCATCTGTCAAAGAATTCATACAGGAGATAAACCCTGTGGTTGTGAGGACTGTGAGAAGGCCTTCGTAGCAAGTCTCAGCTTGTTCACCAGCGAGTCCATACAGAAAAGTCCAGCAAATGTAGGGAGTGTGAGAAGACCTTTAACAAGAAGCCACACTTCGTAACATCAGAAAGTTCATAAAGGAGAGACTCCTGATGAGTGCAGTGTGTGTGGAAGAGGTTTTGCACACTCCTCACAGCTCACAGTATGTCAGAGAAATCATACAGGAAGAAAGCCTTGAGTGCAGGGAGTGTGGGAGAGCCTGCAGCAAAAAAAAGTCACACCTCACAGCACATCGGAGAGAAGCCCTGGAGTGCAGCAAGTGTGAAAGGGCAGTTGTATGTAAGATGGTTCTCATTGTGCCTCAGCGAATGTCTTGAATGCCAAAGGCCTTTGGCAGCATGGCTGTGCTCACTAAACACCAGCTGATTGACACAGGAGAGAAGCCACATGGATGCAGTCAGTGTGGAAAAGGCTCCCACCAGAAAAGCCATCTGGTCATCCATCAGCAGTGCCACACTGGAGGAAAATCCGGTGCATTCCTCGTGGCCAGGTCTTCAATTGGAAGCCACTGCTCATGAGAGGCATCAGAGATGGCAGCCAGAGAGAAGCAAAGAGGAGGCAAGCTGGAGAGAAATGGTTTCAGCCAGTTGATGAGGGAAGGCCTTTCTTGAGAAATTGTACCTCAGCGTCCATCAGAGAAGTCATGCTGGGGAGAGACCCTGTCAGTGTAGTTACTGTGGGAAAACTTGCTCTTGTGAGGTTGTTTCTCACTTCACACCTGGAAGTTCAGAGAGGAAACAAATCTCAGGAGCACAGTGAGTGTCAAGAGGACTTGGCAGTTTCTCTGAACTTACCAGGCACAAGAGAACTCAGGAGAGACGGCCTCTGAATGCAGTGAATGTTGAGACACTTTCCTGTCAATTTGGCCTTTTTTTAGGCACTGGGGAATTTAGGCAAGAAATCTTTTAAATGCAGTGAACCTGGGAAAGCTGTCTACCAGAATGCAGCCTCATGTTTCATAAGAGAAAGGCAATGTGAACCAGCTGGAAGGGGGAACTCTTGCCTTGAGAAGAGAAGCCCTATACATCAACCAGAAATGAAACCTCTCCAGTGTAAAACTGTTTTTATGTGAAATAGGAATCTTTTTTTAAAATTTTTTTGGTTCCAGGGATTGAATTCAGGGGTACTCAACCAGTGAGCCACATCCCCAGCCCTATTTTGTATTTCATTTTAGAGACAGGGTCTCACTGAGTTGCTTAGCACCTTGCCATTGCTGAGGCTGGCTTTGAGCTTGTGATCCTCCTGTCTCAGCCTCCTGAGCCACTGGGATCACAGGCATGCACCACCATGCCCAGCTGAAATAGGAGTCTTCACTGAAGAAAAATCTTGAAAGTCTATGAATTCTGGAATACCTTCCATACAAATGAGTTTCATACCACAGCATACAATAGACAAGATCTGTGAGTGGGGATGCCTCTTAAAAGTTCAAACTCTGTATCTCAGGATGTTTACCAAGGAAAAACAACACAGTGTAATGACAGTGGGTAAGCTTGTGTACATTCAACCAACCTTGTAATATAAATTCTGATTCTGCCACATGACTATGGGTTTATGGAAAACAGCACAACGTAGTGAGTTACAAAGAGCAGATAACCTCAGTGTGCCAAATGGCCTTGTCACACATTTGAATATATGGTAGCAAGTTAGGGAGGAGCCCGGATGTATGCATTGCTTTCTCCCAGAGCATTTTTGTATGATACTGCGTGTGTGTGCATGTATGTATGTGCATGTGTATATATATTTTATATACATATATAAAGTGATTTTCATTTTCACAAGGTAGAGTGAATTGTGGAATTCTTGTTCTAGTTTAATTGTATCTGGTTTATGTCATCATAAGTTTTGTATAGCATGAATTTCAAAGGAAATAATCAAGTTTAAGATTAAATTAGGCTTGGGGTTGTGACTCAGCAGTACAGTGCTTGCCTAGCACATGTGAGGCACTGGGTTTGATCCTCAGCACCACATGAAAATAAATAAAGGCATTGTGTTAATCTACAACTAAAAGTATTTTTTTTTCATATTGGAAGAATAAAATATTCAGTAATAAGTTTAACAAAGGAAGTATAAACTTACACTTTAAAAACCACAAAACAATGTTAAGAGAGATTAAAGACTTAAATGAATATAAAGACATATCTCATGATCATGGCTGAGACCTAATATTGTTAGGATGGTAATATTCCCCAAACTGATGTACAGATTCAGTGCAATGTTGGTCAAAATCCAGGCTGGTTTCTTTCTTTCTTTCTTTCTTTTTTTTTTTTTTTTACTTGAAGAAACACTTTTAATTTACTATAGAGGAAAAATCAAAAAGGTAATTCTTTAATGAGCTAAATTTATGATGTTTCTTAACTTCTTTATTATTCTTTTTAAAGACTGCAGTTTGATTCATTGTACACAAATGGGGTACAACTTTTCATTTCCATGGTTGTACCCAACGTAGATTCACAACATTCATGTAATCATACATATACATAGGGTAATACTATCTGTCTCAGTTTACTATCTTTCCTTCCCCCACCCCCTCCCACCCCATTTTCCTTTACACCATCCATTTTTCTCTTGCTCCCCCACCACCCCCACCGCCACCCCCATTATGTATCATCTTCCACTTATCAGAGAAAACATTCGGCCGTTGGTTTTATGGGCTTGACTTATTTCACTAAGCATGATACTCTCCAACTCCATCCATTTACCAGCAAATGCCATAATTTTATTCTTTTATGACTGAGTAATATTCCATTGTGTATATATACCACAGTTTCTTTATCCATTCTTCAATTGAAGGGCATCTGGGTTGGTTCCACAATCTAGCTATTGTGAATTGACCAGCTATGAACATTAATGTGGCTGCATCATGGTAGTATGCTGATTTTAAGTCCTTGGGTATAAACCGAGGAGTGAGAGAGCTGGGTCAAATGGTGGGTCCACTCCTAAGTTTTTTGAGGAATCTCCATACTGCTTTCCAGAGTGGCTGCACCAATTTGCAACTCCAACAGCAAAGTGTGCCTTTTTCTCCACATCCACGCCAACCCTTATCATTTATGCTCTTGATAATAACCCTTCTACTTGGAGTTAGATGAAATTTTAGGGTGATTTTAATTTGCATTTCTCTAATTACTAGAGATGATGACCACTTTTTCATATATTTGTTCATCACCTGTATATCTTCTGTGAAGTGTCTGCTCAGTTCCTTAGCCCATTTATTGATTGGGTTCTTTGTGGTTTTGGTGTAAAGTTTTTTAAGTTCTTTATAAATTTTGCAGAGTATTTATCTGAAGTGTGTATGGAAAAGATTTTCTCCCACTCTGTAGGCTCTCTTTTCACATTATTGATTGTTTCCTTTGCTGAGAAAAATCTTTTAAGTTTGAATCTGTCCCATGTATTGATTCTTCCTTTTATTTCTTGCGTGCTGGGGGTCATGTTAAGGAAATCTGGTCCTAAGCCAACATGATGAAGATTTGGGCCTGCTTTTTCTTCTATTTGGTCTCTGGTCTTATTCCTAGGTCCTTGATCCATTTTGACTTGAGTTTTGTACAGGGTGAGAGATAGGGATTTAATTTCATTTTACTGCATATGGATTTCCAGTTTTGCTAGCACCATTTGTTGAAGAGGCTATCTTTTCTCCATTGTATGTTTTTGGCACCTTTGGCTAGTATGAGATCACTGTACGTGTGTGAGTTTGTCTGTATGTCTTCTATTCTGTATCATTGATCTACCTCTCTATCTTGGTGCCAATACCATGCCATTTTTGTTACTATTGCTCTATAGTAGAGTTTAAGATCTGGTATTGTGTTACATCCTGCATCATTCTTCCTGCCCAGGATTGCTTTGGCTATTCTGGGTCTTTTGTTCTTCCAGATGAATTTCATGATTGTTTTCTCTATTTCTATGAGGAATTGGGATTTTCATTGGAATTGCGTTAAATCTGTTTAGCACCTTTGGAAGTATGGCCATTTTGATAATATTAATTCTGCCTATCCAAGAACATGGGAGATCTTTCCATCTTCTGAGGTCTTTCTTAATTTCTTTCTTTAATGTTTTGTAGTTTTCATTGTAGAGGTCTTTCACCTGTTTTGTTAGATTGATTCCCAAGTATTTTGTTTTTTTGAAGCTATTGTGAATGGAGTTGTTTTCCTCATTTCTCTTTCAGATGATTCATCACTTATGAGTAGAAATGCATTAGATTTATGTGTGTTAATTTTATATCCTGCTATTTTGCTGAATTCATTTATTAGGTCTAGAGGTTTTCTGGTAGGGTGTCTTGGATCCTCTAAATATAGAATCATATCACTGGCAAATAGTGATAGCTTAAATTCTTCTTTTCCTATTTGTATTCCTTTAATTTCTTTGGTCTGTATAATTGCTCTGGCTAGTATTTCAAGCCTGATGTTGAATAAATGTGGTGACAGAGGGCATCCCTGTCTTGTTCTAGTTTTTAAAACGGAATGCTTTCAGTTTTTCTCCATTAAGAATGATGTTGGCCGTGGACTTAGTATAGATAGCCTTTACAATGTTGAGGTATGTTCCTTCTATCCCTATTGTTTTCTTGTGTTTTCAGCATGAAGGGACATGTATTTGTCAAACGCTTTCTCTGCGTCTTTTGAAATAATTATATGATTCTTAACCTTAAGTTTATTGATATGATGAATTACTACTAAAAATATTTTTTTAAAAATATTACATAAGATCTCTGTAATGTAATATCCTGTACTGTTTACTATTTATTGATATGTGTAAATGAATCTAGTAATTCTTTCCATCCCTTTTAATCTTTGTAAATCAAAATTTTTTCCTGGTTATCAAAAAAATTCACTAAGAATACTGAAGTTTAAGAGTAGAGTAATCCCTACTATTCTGTCCCCAAGTGAAGAAGTGAAAGCAGCTGACATTTCCAATGACGTGAAGATTGAAATGCCATCTGCACTAGTATTGAGTGGGGGATGTGACCCGCGGTGCCTCTCCCTGCTCCCCAGAACCTGGTGCACCGTCTCCTAGGGCTGCCATAGTGACGTACACTCACCCCCTTGTGAGTGGGGTACATGTTCTGCGACCCCAGTGGATGCCTGAAACTATGGGTCAAGAGTATTTTTTGTTGGCCATACATACCTACTATGAAGTTTAGCTTATAAGTTGGCAAGTAAAAACCCACAATAACTAAAAAAGGATAACAACTGTGACAGCATGCTACGATAACATTGCCAGCATGAGGGTCCTTGTTAAGGGTTGCTTGAACACAGACAGTGCTTTAGTGACAGTCACTCTGAAAACTGCGTGGCTACTAAGTGACCAATGGGTGGGCCGTACGCATATGGACCTGCTCAAGGAGTGGCTTGTCTGGGGTGGGACAGAGTGGGGTGGCAAGCAATTTCATTACACCACTCAGAAATGCATGCAATTCAAAACTTAGGAGCTGTTTATTTCTGGGATGTTCTAGTTTTCAGTCTGGTTGACCATGGAAAACTGAAGCCACAGATAGCAAAACTGCAAAGAAAGGGGGTATTTTAGTGAGCTTTGCCTTGTCATGACCAAAATACAAGAACAACTTAAAGAGAGGGGAAGGTTTGTTCTGGCTCACAGTTTCAAAGGTTCAGTCCATGCTTGGCCACCTCCATTCCTCTGGGCCTGAGGTGAGTCAGGCCATCATGGCAGAAGGGTGTGGTAGATTAGAGAAGCTCAGGACCACAGCCAGAAAGCAGAGAGTTCCACTCACCAGGGACAAAATATAAACCCCGTAGGCACAGCCCCAGTGACCCACCTCCAGCCACACTGCTTGCCTACAGTTACTGCCCATTTATATCGTGGGTTAATCCACTGACTCAGCACACCTCTTATAATCTAATTGTTTCACCCTGAATGTTTCTGCATTGTCCCACACGTGAGCTTTTGGGGGACCACTGTACTATAAACTGGGTGGCTTAAAACAAGAAATTATCACCTCACAGTTCTTGAGGCCAGGAGTTGAAGTCAGGGTGGCAGTGGGCTGTGGTCCCTCTGAAACCTGCAGGGAACCTTCCTTGCTTTTCCTAGCTTTGGCATCATCGACTTCTGGGTGTGTCATTGTGCCACCCATCTCTCTGTCTTCACATAGCATTCTCACTGTGTGTATGCACGTGGCTGTGACAAGGACAGCAGTCATTGACTTGGGGCCCTTACTGTGCCACTGTGACCTCACCTGAGCTGGTTACATCCAGGGCTACTCTGAAGTGTGACTTCAATTTCTGGGGTGGCCCCTCTAGCTGCTTGGTTCCTTCCTGTCTTAGTCTTCCTGACTTCCTTGGTTCTAAAGATGGTTCTACTGTTTGCATTTGGTATTTCTGAATTGCTTCCAGCCCTCCTCTACCCTGTAATCGTTGACACCTCTTCAAATTACTAATGTGAGTTCTTGTGCTTACTGAACCCTGACTGATAAAATACGTTTTATTGAATATGGAAAATATGCAAAAACTATATTTTTCCATGTGTGGACAAATACAATTAAGAAGAAAACAGCAGTTAAATACCCCATGCCCATATCCAGGCAGTGGAGACCACGGCTTGTGGACAAGGCAGATGTGACTGTGGGGATTGGCAAGGCAGGGCTGAAACATGCAGGGCCAGCCCTCACGAAGGCAGGCTGGAGATTCCCAGGCCAGGGCTGCTACTGCTTTAGCCCACAGCAGATTTCTTCATGAAAACCTCTGTCTCAATTCTGTTTGTAAAACTCTTCTAAAAAAAAAAAAAAAAAAAAAAATGGCAGTGGGGGGAGATTTTATTCTGATTTTTTTTTTTTTTTTTTTTTTTGTAAAAGCTCTTGACTGATAGGTTCAGGCCCACCCAGATTGTCAGGTATGCTCTCCTTTGCCTAAAGTCAACTGCTTGTAGATGTTAATTAAATCTGAAAAAATTTACCATCTGCATCAACTTGGCACCTGTACACATCTCAACTGATAGTTATACTTCCACCTGTCTTGCATGTAATCAAAATATGCACTAATTTTTTCTCCAGAAAAGGCTTTAGAGTCCTTGGTGATAGTCACTATTCTCTTTGATATCCTCACATATAAATATGTTATAATATGTCTTGTTAATGTCACTGACAATTTTGTTAAGGCATTTTATGTTATTAATACATTTTATGTAGGTAAGGATAAGAAAGGAGGAAGGACCTGGCTCAGTGGTAGAACACTTGCCTAGCAGGAGGGAAGCCTGGGATTCAATCCCCAGCACTGAAGGAAAAATGGTTTGACACACACAAATAGGTTTATGACAAAATAAGGTGGAAATGTTCATAAAATTACAGCTTCCTTTTCTGCACCTGATCACATGATGAGAGCTGGTATTTATAACTACCTCTCTTCATTCCCCATTCCGTATTCCGTTGTCCCTCACAAGTTATTCAGTTGGTCATCATTCTTTGCCTGGTTGGGTGATGCAAACCTTCATCCTTGAAAGGTCTGGGTCATTAGCAATCCTGCCTGATTTGGGTCAGTGCTGTTTTCCAAAGACCTCTGTGACAGACCAGGCAGTACTGAGAGACGCCCTGGGGTCTCCCGCATTGTGATCACAGCTTCCTGATCTCCACTCTAGCATCCCACATGCTCCCTTTTTAATCAGGACAAATTGTCCCACCCAGCACAAGAAGACTCTTCTTTGCCTGCTGATTCAGAAGCAGGAAGAACCCAAATTAGTGGTGGTAGTCTTCCCTTCCAGTTCAGTGGAATCACTGTCCTGTCTCTGGATAGATATATCTCTCCTTTTGGAACAAAAATCTGTAAGCCAACAAAACATACGATCATGGGAATGGGAAGCAAAACTATTGCTGGTGGATCCCTGGGGGTAATAGCATTTTCTATGCCCATTTCTACCCCTTCATTCCTGGACCTGTGGATCCTGGCTGTAGGAGGGACAGCACCACATGTTAGGTGCTGATTCAGAGCGCTTCCTGGAAGACATTGCTCTAATCCCTCCAGGTATTGGCAGTAGCTGGTGCACTGACTGAGTCTTCAGAAGGCAAACTGTTCCATCAACCAGCTACTTCAGGATGGAGGGGAATGTGGTAAGACCAGTAGATGCCCCAGGAGCACCCACTGCCATACTTCATTTGCTATCAAACAAGCTACTTGATCAGAAGCAAGGCTGTATGGAATACCATGAAGATGCCCAAGCCATGGTGTAAGTTTTGGCAATTTTGGCAGAAGCTTTGTGTGCAGAGAAATAAAAAAATTCATGACCAGAGTAAAGATTCATTTCAATGAGAACATAACACTGTGCTTTCCATGATGGGAGTGGTCCCATGTGAGCACCCATCAATGGGGTAGCTGGGTCACCATGGAGGATGGTGTCATGTCTGGGACTCACTGTTGTTCTCTGCTGTTAGCCAAATGGACTCTCAGCAGTGGCTGTAACCAAACTGTACTTTGTAAGCAGAAGTTGCTTTTGCTGATCCCAAGACCATCCCTGCCACCAAAACCATTGTGGGAGGCAGGAAGCAGGTTGGTATGGTCAAGGATAGAAGTGAGATTTACCTAAGTGCATCCTCTGATTTATGGTCTTTTTACTGTATTGGAATGGGGCAGGGGGGTGATAGACCGGGAAGGCATCCTACCAGGTGTAAAATAGCACAACCTATGTAAACCTTTGTCAATGGTGCTTTGTGTTGAACTGGACTTGAGACTCGCATCCTGATACCAAAGGCTGGGTGCTTGTCCCTAAGCCCACTTCAGTAACAAGAACGAGGTTTTGAGGAAAAGGAAGTTAAAAAATATTTTACAGCCGGGCACGTTGGCGCATGCCTGTAATCCCAGCAGTTTGGGAGGCTGAGGCAGGAGGATCGCGAGTTCAAAACCAGCCTCAGCAACTTAGCAAGACCCTAAGCAACTCAGTGAGACCCTGTCTCTAAATAAACTACAAAGTAGGGCTGGGAATGTGGCTCAGTGGTGGAGTGCCCCTGGGTTCAATCCCCAGTACCCCCCACCCCCAAAAATTTACTTTGCTAGCAGAAGAGGAACATAGGGGACTCCCATTCCAGAGGCTATGATTCTGTCGGGGGAACTGTGGGCTTTTACCGAGGGGATACAGAGGCTGCACTCCAGCTGTGCCCTATCAGGAGCCATAATTCACTTGCAGCTTTAAAAGACAGCTGTTTCTTAGATCCTCCTGTGCCAGTCCCAAAGCCTGAATTCTTTCATTCCTGTATCCATGAGCAGAAGGACAGACTTGGCCTAGGATGGGAAGAAGGGTAATCTTGCTTCCCCCATGGTTAGGGAAGGGGAGAGGGAGAAGAGGAAGGGCAAAAATGTCCATTTTAAAATAAGCCACCAGTGGTAGAGCAGCAAGGGTTATATTCACAGCATGAAATCCAGTCAACCTTCAAGGCAAAAACTGCTTACTGAGACTGGATAATCCACAGCAATCTCTAGAGATTGTGGCAGACTGTTTTCCACAGAGCACCACGCTATGAACTTACTGCACCCATGGGTTCTCCTCACAGAAGGGATGTTTTTCTCCCCCACCTGAATCTGGGCTGGAACTTGCAATGACCCTGACCAATGCAATATGGCAGAAGTAAGGCTATGTACCTTCCAAGTCCAGAGTCATAAAAAGACCAAGACTTCCACCTAACTTACTTATTCTGGGGAACTGGCCATGTTGGGAGAAAACTCAAGCAGTTCTGTGGAGAGGAGCCATCCTGCTGGCAGAAGGCCCTGAGCCATGGGAATGTGCCACCTGGAGGTGACTCTTCTAGCCCTGTTAAGCCTTCAGAAGGTGGACATCAGCGACAGATGCTACAACCCCATGAGCAATCCCCAAGCCAGAAACACCCAACAAAGCCACTTCCAAACTTTGCCCTACAAAAATTGTAAAAGAGAATAACAGGTTCATGTTATTTTAAGCCACTAAGTTTTGGGGGTGATTTTCTGTGTAGAATTAGATCACTAATTCAAGGATCAATTGGTATAATATTGGGTCACATGTGACATAGAAGTAGGTCAAACATTATGAAGGGCAAAGCATCTTATCAGCTCTGTGAGTTTCACAAAATTTCCATGATTAACTAGTTAATTCCTTGACCATATCTTTCAAAATTTGCACCTTGATTGCAACTTCAAGGGGAAGAGAACACACTAGTCAAAAGTAACCATTTGGCGAGTATTGAGGTAAAAGGTAAGACAGGAAGTAAGTGTTAGAATGGGAGGGCACGGTTGGGGAGCCTCTGGTTTGTGTGTGTGTGTGTGTGTGTGTGTGTGTGTGTGTGTGTGTGATGGTTGTCCTTCCTCCCTGTCAATGTCTTGTGTGCTTTATGTATCCATACACAAAGCCGATCCCGATTTAGCTGTGCTGATTTATTGGTTGGTGCACTATTCCTGGTGGGAATGAGGAGGTGGAAAGGGTGGAAGGAGATTTCTTTCTAATTATTATTGATTCTGTTAACTGTTCCTGAAAATATCTTCCTTCAGAAGAGAAATATCTACAGCTTGGCTTGCTGACACCTGCCACTTCAAGACCAGCACATGCTCCCATCTTGCACAAGATATTAGGGACAGCAGCTTTTCTCTCAAGATTTATTTTGCTAGCTGGACTTCTGCTTAGGCCCTCCTTCCAGTGACTGCATGGCCACCAGTGTGAAGAAGACGGTTTCCTCTGGGGTGTGGACTGTAAGGACATATCTATCTTTCCAAGGACTGATATTAGTGCTTAGTCTTCTGTGCAGTATTAGCTCTTGTTCTATTCTTCACTAGAGCATTTATTCAACTGCTAAGAATCAAGAGAATCTAGTTGCATGTCACAATTACCAAGGAATCCTTCAGGTGAACAAATTCAGGCTGTAAAGGGGTGCAGCTTCCTGAGTTCTGCCTCAAGACTATGAATCAGTGCCAAGGTCTGTAATCCCAGCAGTTTGGGAGTCTGAGGTAGGAGGATCGCGAGTTCAAAGCCAGCCTCAGCAAAAGCAACTCAGTGAGACCGTTTCTAAATAAAACATAAAATAGGGTTGGGGAGAGGCTCAGTGGTCGAGTGCCCCTGAGTTCAGCCCCCGGCACCCCAAAATAAAAGAATAAATAAAAACTTTGCAAATCAGATGCAATGGCGCCATGGTGTCCTAACCGGTACTTGAAAAACTAGCAAAACCGAACAACACACCTACCCAGGTGATTCTGATGGAACGCCCCTGATGCACATCATCATCGACACGTGAAGTGGCCACCCAGACGGAGAGTGGAGCTGGGGAGGCCTGATCCTGGAACCAGATGGGAAGCGCAGCAGCCTCCGGAGATTCTGAGTGGTTTGCACAGATTTTTTTTTTTTTTTAATCTAGAAGCAGCGGGAGCTCTTAGGGTGGGGCGGACACAGGAGCGATCTCCAGACTCTCCAGGGTCTGGCCTGTGCATTTTGAAATAAAGGGGACTTCGTGGGTTTGGAGGCAACGTTCCTTGCTCGCAGGTCCCCAGCGGTCCCGGGGTACTCCTCCCCTAGCGTTACCTCCGCCAAGGAGGGATTGTTGAGGGCGCGGTAAGACCTCCTTCCGCGGCCAGTGCTCGAGCGGCCACAAGGTGGCGCTCCTTTCCCAGCCCGTCGGTTTGCGCTGGCGCGGATCTGGGAGCGCCGCAGCGCTGGCACAGCAGCCGGCGGCCGCCTTTGACCCCTCGCTTCTGCGGCTGCCTCCAAACCTAGAGGCCCGCGGGACTCTGTGAGTGGGGCGCCCTGCCTCGAGCTGCCTAAATCCACCGTTGAAGCTTTCCTGGGAGAACGGGAAAGGAAACCAAGTTTGACGGTGTGTGTGTGTGTGTGTGTGTGTGTGTGTGTGTGGTGTGTGTGTGACTTTTAAAATATAGAAAATAAGAGGCCGGACGTGGTGGCACACACCTGTAATTCCAGACTAGGGAGGCTGAGGCAGGAGGATCACAAATTCAAAGCCAGCCTGGGCACTCAGCAAGACCCTGGCTCTAAATAAAATATGACATAATGTATTAATATGACGATTAATACAGTTGAAAAGAAACAACTGCCCAAGTGAAAAAATAGATCAGCAGCAGCATCCCAGGCCCCAGCGGCCTCCTCACTCCCCTCCAACCATTGTCCCTCCTTTCCTGGCTGCCACCAGGATCTGACTGTCCTGGCCCTTAGCACATCCCTCCCCTCTGGTTTGACTGTGTAGTTACAAATCCTTAAATGCATATTTTAATTTTGATGATTTAAATTTTTATTATAATCAAAATCATATGATTTATACTCTATTTTCTATTTTTCTCCAGATGAATGGATGAACGTGGGACACCCAGATCTGGGATGTTATTCGGCGCTAAGGAGAAGGGAGCTGTCCAACTTGGAAAAGACACGGAGGAAACTTAAATGCATGTTACCAAGGGAAAGCAGGCGATCTCAGAAGGCCTACATGCTGTATGACCCTCACCCTGTGACATTCAGGAAAAGACAAAACCATGCAGCCGGTGAAAAAGATCAGGGCTCAGCAGGGATTCAGGACAGAGGGGACAAAGTGACAGAGCACAGAGGACTTTTAGGGTAGCTCTGCATGGTCCTATAATGGTGGTGCATGTCATGGCCCATCTGTCCAAACCCACAGATGTGCACCCTGATGAGAACCTCGGTCGGCTCTGGGTGACAGTGACGTGTCAACATAGCCTCTTCTTCTGTAGCACACATACTCCCCTGGTGGGGGCTGTGGGTAATGGGAGGGGCTGCAAGAGGGCAGGAGGCATCTGGAAAATTTCTGTCTCTTCTGCCAAAAATGCTGTGAATCTAGAACTGCTCCAAAGAAAATAAAGTCTACTTGAAAAAAAAAATATTGCAGTTGCCTCTCATGTGCTGACATGATACAGTTCTTGCATCTCGTTGCTTGGAATGCGCTCACATCTGGACAGAAGGATGTCTGGGAAACGATGATTGACGCCTACTTCTGTTAGTGAAGAAGGGGGTGAATGCTGGGTGAGCAGGGGAGTCCCTCCCACAGACCAGCTGTTGGCTACTCCACACCCCTCCACACTCTTCTTCCCAAACAAGCAGTCTGACCCTCCAAGACCCAGATCCCCAAAGCGTTTGTTTGTTTGTATGTTTGTTTTTGTTGTGGTGCTGGGGATCAAGTGTCAAGGTTTTATCTTGGCATTTCTGACTCAGTCAGGTCTGGAAGTGTTTCTTTGTGATAAGTGACCCATAAACCTAAAGAACCCTCAACTTTCAAAGACACCCAGTTTAGACAGGACGGTGCCCTGAGTTCCGGGCAACCACTTGAAAACTCCTAGTAAGGAAAAGACAAACGGACAGGCTGCGACAGGAACGACTGTGTTGCCATCGACCAAGACCAGTTAGTGAGAATTCCCTGCCCTGGAAATGGAGGGGATTTCCAGTCAGCCCAGGGGAAGCATGGGTCCTCCCACCTGCAGGTGGAACGCAATTCTTCCTGCTTCTGATTCCCCCTCCTTGCACTTTTCCCTCGTATCTTTTCCTCTGAGGCCCCATCTTAGTTGGGCATTAAAGATTTTGCATGTCTTGGGAACTTGGAAGAATAGATAGGAGTCAAGAATGCCAATGAAACGGGCCAGCTGCTCCGTATTGGAAATGTGAAGAACTTTAGGGGTGACCTGCAGGCGGGGAGAAGGCGTGGGGTGGGGTGAAGCAGTGGGGTGCAAGACTTTTCAGGATGCCACTGCCTACGTTCATTTTGAGCAGTTTCTTTTACCCCTGCCTCGGGAGAGCATATGACACAACCAGGTCCATTCCTGAGCAGTTATGGGAAGAAAGCGCATCTGGGGTCGACTTATTTAAAAGCAAGGCCATCCTGTGACAGTGAGCTGAAGTGCTTGCCTTGAAGCTGACCCTCAAAACTGGAAGCACTTGGGAAGATTCGAGCTGGATGGGAATTTATCA
Organism: Glaucomys volans; assembly: GCA_020662805.1. Lineage (NCBI taxonomy): Eukaryota > Metazoa > Chordata > Mammalia > Rodentia > Sciuridae > Glaucomys > Glaucomys volans. The sequence goes on from JAJEJO010002636.1 coordinate 245,253, forward strand.
CTGCTGTGTGCTCGGGGACAGGAGTTTACCAGACATGGCCCCACCCACATTGTAAGGGCTGGAGAGTATTAAATTAAATTAATTAATTACTCAAGGTTTTGTGGTAAGGAGGATGGAACCCAAGGGTGCTCTACCCCGGATTTACATCCCTAGCCTTTTCATTTTTTAATTTTGAAATAGGGTCTAGTTATGTTGCTCCAGCTAGCCTCTGATTTGCAATCCTCCAGCCTCAGCCTCTTGAGTAGCTGAGTTGGCAGGTGTGCACCACTGAGACCAGTTGGAGATTTTTTAAATTAGAGATTAAAGATTCTCACTTGACATCTAGGTGATACTGTTGTTTATTGATCCATTAATTCAATAAGTATTTATTCATGGCGCTGGGGACACAGCTCAGTTGGTAGAGTGCTTGTCTCACAAGCACAAGACCCTGGGTTCAATCCCCAGCACCACAAAAAAAAAGTATTTATTCATTCATTCAATCAACATAATAGTCATTTTTTTATACATGGGGGATGAGGATCCATCAGTGAGAGACACAGACCAGAATCTCTGCCTTTGGGTATACTTTATGTTCTCATTGTTTGAAAGAAACCATATCAAGTTCTATATACAATTATGCTTTTTTATGCTATTTGACAGTTTTGACAAAACAACTACATTCCTTGAAAATTACAGTTTACAAAAATTGAAAGAGAAGGAAGGAAAAATTGAATTGTTACTATTAAAGTAATTGAACCTCTTATTAAAAATCTTCCAAGGAAGAAAATCCAAGACTTATTGACTTCACTAGGAGTTTCTCTAAACATTTAAGAAAGATATAACTCCAGAAAATACAATCTGAGAAATTACTTCCCAACTCCTGTTAGGAGATCATTCTAAGGGTGACGTAACATGTAACAAGGACATCAGAGGAAAGTAGAATAACAGAGCCATCCTTGAATAGACCCAGAGATTCCAAACCCAACAAGTGAGATAGACTATAAATACATGAAATACAGCATGGTGGAGTTTGCTGCGTTCCAGGAGGACAAGGGTGGTGGAACACTAAGTCAGTCTAATTTATGATCAGGTAAAAGGATGAAGAAGATATGATCTTAATACATGTAGAAAATGCATTTGCTAAAATCCAACCAGCACTCATGATTTTTTAAAAAGGGAAATTTTTAGCAAACTAGAAATAGGAGGAAACTGACATAGTCTGATATTTTAAAAATAGGTACAAAAAGCCTAGAGCAAACATTTTATTTAATGATGAAGTAATATAGTTTTACCCATCATACTACTCTCGTATCTGAGCCTTATGAATCCATGTTACTCTTCTCTCCTGGATTCCTTCCACCTCCACTTAGCCCAAGGTACAAGCTGAGGTCAAATACCAAAAATGGCAGCAAGAGTAGCGCATTGGCTGATTTTTTACCCCAAAATCAGGGGACACAGTAGGACTTTCTCAGGGTAAATAAGAGCATGGCTCAAGGGAAGAGGAATGCGGAGGTGGGACCAGGGTGGGACAAGGCTGAGCTCACCAGTGTCCCCAGTCCCTCCTCACTTTGCCTGTAACTCAACCTCGGCAGGAAGCGAGGAGGAGTTCGTGGCTGTGTTGCTGGGCTGGGCCGAGTCCTCGCTCAGGGCCCTCTCCAGACTGGCCGGCAGAGAGTGGATCAGCCTCTCCCGGAAGTCCTGGCCCACAAAGACGTAGAGCATGGGGTTGAGGCAGCTGTTGAAGAAGGCCAGCGAGCTCGTTGGGTTTACCAGCACATCGAGGATTTTGTACTTGCCAGCAAACAACATCTCCTTGAGCCAGACTGTGCCGAGAAGGGCCACCAGCTGGAAGGGGAACCAGCAGATGAAGAAGGAGGCCACAACAGCGGTGAGGACCCGCAGGGGGCGGCTGGAGTGGATCATGCCCTTCCTGTGGATCTTGGCAGCGATGAGCCCATAGCAGATAGCAACAATGGACATGGGCATGCTGAAGCCGACAATGAAGCGGATGATCCCTCTAACTGTCAGCATGGTGACTGCCACCTTCAGCTTCTCTTCAGTGGTTTCGCCCCAGGACCCAAAGTTGAAGGTGCAGTATACGTTCCCAGTTCGGTCTCTGACCGTAGTCAGGAAGATGAAAATCGGCAACGTGAGGACCAGGGCCAGAATCCAGGGTCCAATAATTACCCTCTTGGCTAGACCGACGGTGCGGTGGTTCTGGGCCCAGACCGGATGCAGGACACAGATGCAGCGGTCCAGAGCGATGAGGGCGATCAGGAAGACGCTTCCGAACAGGTTGATGTCCACCACAATGTGAATCAGCTTGCAGAGGAACCAGCCAAAAGGCCATTGTTCCCTCATGGCCATGGAGACAATGAGGAATGGGAGGGTGGCCGTGAAGGAGAAGTCAGCCACAGCCAGGTTCAGGTAACTGATGGTGGTGACTGTGTGGGTCATACGGAAGCCGGCCACCCAGATCACTAGCCCGTTGCCCAGTATGCCGAGGACAAAGGTGATCGCGAGTACCACCAGTGGGAGTATCCGAAGAGCCGTGTATCCAGCAGACTCGTAGAGCAACTCTTCAGATCCATTCAGAGGGATGGAGAAGTTGGCGTCCATCCTGCCCACACCTGAAACACGTCAAAAGTGGCCATTTCTCAGGTGTGCATCCACCTCTCAGCATCCCTGTTCAGAGCCTGAACCACCTACCTCTATGGCTCCTACTCCAAGCAGGGGACCTACTCTCCCAAGCCTCATGGCCAGTGACACCATAAAATATTGGCACCCTCTTAGATGTTCTTTTGGGAAAGGATAATTCTTCACATTCACACAATCATTAGGATGCATCCGCCTCTCAGGCAGATTACTGTCCTAGGGAGTATAGTGCACCAGCAGAAGAACTAAACTGAGAGGGTACGGGCCACAGAATTTGGAGCAGAGGTAGCTTCAGCACAGTGAGTTCAAATCTGTTTCCATCCATGACTCAGTGCAAAAACACTAGCAAGCTCTGCACTTTCAGTGTCTGGTTCCTGGTTCATGCAGTCTCCCAGCTCCCTTGACAGCTCTTGACCAATTGTTCAGCCCTGCATTTCAGTTAATTTAAGGGTTTGCTCTCGACTACTCTGGATTCTGTGTTCTCCACGGTAGTAGCTTGAAAAGTGACTGAGGCTGTGTCGCAACGTTTGCAGCCTGAGGATTCTGGGCAGGAGGAAGTCAGTGGGGAATTCAACTCTGAACCCACTATCCCTGCCTGATCTAAAGCTCGTCTCAGAATGGGATGCAGATAATCTGCACGTGTCGTTCAGCTTCAGTGGGATAAAGGGTATGAGAGCAGCATGTTGTGATGACATTGGAGGTTCTCATGAGAAACCACGCACAGTGTTTATTTCCAGACGTGGGATCCAGTTTCCTCTATGGAAGAGTTCTACGATGTTCATTGTTTTTAGCTTTTGCAAGAATAAATTGATATTCAGAGCAATTATAAAACCTGCTGAAGGTCTCTTAAATAGGAGAGGAAGGATTTCAATCCAGGGTGTCCTGGAAATAGAGTTGCTGAGCACTTACCTGTGATGCTCATGATGACCTTGTGAGGTCACCATGTCATTCTCCCTACTAGGTGGAAACCACAGCCCCAGGGGTCAGCACGGGTCCAGTCAGCCAGTGGAGGTGGCAAGATTTGAAAACCAGGTTTCATCAGCTCCACAGCAAACTCCTTTGCCACTCTAACCTGCTACCCCTGAAAGACTGCCTGGCAGGATGGCACCGGTGCCATGATTTTCCTCCGTCCCTTCCCTTCTTGCTCTTCCTGTCCTGGTCTATGAGCACCACAGTCACTAAGGTCCTCTGTGGGACTGCGTAGCCTCCGCAGGGTTGAAAGTTACTATTGTAAAGACTACCAGGCTCTGGAGGCAGATAAAGCTGCATTCTAATTGCAGCTCAGATGCCTCCCCAACATGAGTTCTTGGTCAATGTCATTTCTTTGAGCCTCAGTTTCCTCCTCTGAAAAAGAGGAGAGGTCTTTATGGTGAAGGCTGAATGTCAGGTGAGGACTAAATGAGAACAGATGAAAATCTTCTAGGATAGATGGAGCGAGTGGGGATTGAGTCCAGGGCTGCTTAACCACTGAGCCACATCCCCAACCCTTTTTAATTTTAATTTTGAGGCAGGGTCTCACTGAGTTCCTCAGGGCCTTGCTAACATCCCGAGCCTAGCCTCCAGCTTGCAGTCCTCCTGCCTCAGCCTCCCGAGCCTCTGGGATCCTAGGTGAGCATCACCTTGCCCTGCTGGAGAAAGTCTGTAGCAAATGGGGTCTCTGTCTTCAGCAGGCTCTGTGCTGTGCACCGGGGCTCAGCTCTGGCTGTGCAGCGTAGAAGTTCCAGGTGAGTGGAGAACAGTGCTCTCTACAGCAGTAGCTGCTACCTACAAACATCGGTCACCCTCAAGCTGCTTCTCCTTGCCCCTGCCCCCAACCTTGGCGGCTATTGGCAATCTCATGTGTTAATGTGTTAAGCACTGAATGTGCTCAGAGACCTTGCAAATGCTGTGTGTTGGTTATCGTTGGTATAATCACTGTGCAGATGAGGGATTAAGACTTAGATTGGTTACATTAATGGTTCAAACCTCCCAGAAGAAATCTAGAGGTAGGTTTTGAGTCTGGCCTGACTGATTCCTCCAGAACTGTGCTCTGAACCCTCCCCCAACCCCAAATTTCCTCAACAGACTCGGGTTTCCTCTTCCACCTCCAAACATCCTACAAAGCACTTAGAAGATATGCTGCACTCAATAAGCTCCAAACACTTGATTTAAGATATCAGCACAACAGGAAGGGCAGGGGCAGGCGCGGTGATGGGTGTGGCCGGGTCCTTGAGGCACAGCTGTGTCATTTTGGGTGCCCTGTCTGCAGGGCGGAGCAGAACCTGCACCTGCAGAGGGGCCTGCTCTGGTGCTGGCGGCCCCTGTGGTGAGGATGGACCAATCCTGGGTAATGACAACACCCTCGCTGTGGGACAAAAGGAAACACCTCCAGAGGGGGAAGTGACTTGCCCAACGTCCCCGTTATTAAGGCGATCCACAGAATTTCACATCCATAGAGTTCAAGTGGAAACAGCACTTCCTCACTACCTCACCGGACTCCACAGCATCTTCTCTCTCCCGACTTTCCAGCGACCCTCCCATGCCTCCACTCTCCCCTGAACCAAACTTCCTCCGAGATCCCCGCACCCAGCTCATGATCAACCTGCGCTGGCCACCACGGGCACAGAGCCATTTTCATTCTGCATTTGCTGGACAGGGGTCCTTCTATGGTCCTCCCAGCAGATCACCTCCTGCATTTCCTTCCCTCCCACCGGAGCATTCTCACGGGCACATAGGCACAGCCATATCCTCCATGTCCTCTCCTTTTCCAAAGAAACCATCCCTGGCCTCTGTTCCTTCCAGCTTCCACCCTGTGCCTCTGAGGACACCTCTCTGAGGAAGGAGCCCACCACCAGGCTTTAGTGGGGTGTCTCCAACAGCCCTGTCCTCTTTTCACAGTGTCCCCAGACTCACTCCATATCCATTGACGACCCCCATCTGGCCAAATCCCGTGGCTCCTTCCTAGGGTCATCCTGCCACCCAGTGGCACAGGGTCCATCAGGCCTCTTCCTGAGAATGCTCCTTGTGCTTAGGAGATGAAATATACCCACCACACATTCTTGGCTGTCTTTATAGCTCAACTGGCCGCTTTCTTTTCAGTCCAACTTACTGGCTTTATTTTATTATTATTATTTTTTTTACCAGACTCTACACTTGAGTTTAAAAGGTGGGCTGCACCTGGGCCCACACCCACCAGCCTCATCTAGTCCTTCCACAGGTGAGGCCATCCAGTCTCCTGCTTAAGGAATCAGGCTGACACCTTATAACTGACGTCATCAGCTGAGCCACCCCGGAGCTCTAGCCTGACACAGTGAACTGACTGCCTGACCTCTCCCCAGGGGAGTCCTGGCACCCTGACCTGACGCTGCCCAGACCAGACTCATAAGTGTCTCATTCTCCCAAACTGCTGTTCTCCCAACGCTGTGTCTATTCACTTGTTAAAACTCCAAATACAGAACTCATCTTTGATCACATTTTCCTTTGCCCTCCAATCCAGTTCAAGACCTACTGATTCTCAAGGTCCTGAACACACAGTAGACTCCTCCCCATCACCACTACACTGGCCCATGGCCCTTTGAATCTTTAACCTTACAAATGACTTGGTCCTGAACTTGCTGCCTACTCGCTTCCCACACCCAATCCATTCTCCAGACAGAAGCTAAATGAGCTGTGTGTGTGTGTGTGTGTGTGTGTGTGTGGTGATGCTGGGGATTGAACTCAGCTGGACAGGTTCTGGACAAGTGCTCTACTGCTGAGCTACATCCCCAGTCCCTTTTTATTCTGAGACAGGGTCTCACTGAATTTCCCAGACTGGCCTCTAACTTTCCATCCTCCTGTCTCAGCCTCCTGTGTAGTGGGAATTACAGGTATGTGCCCCTGCACCTAGCCCAAATGATCTTTCAAAAGGACAAATAAGATCATGACATTAAAGCCAGGCATGCTGGTATGAGTCTATAGTCCTACTTACTTAGGAGGCTGCAGCAGGAGAGTCACTGGGGTCCAGGAGTCCATGCCAGCCTGGGATGCCTGATTGAGGCCCTGCAATGTTGCTTGGCTCAGCACAGTCCAGCAGCGTCCACTCAGGTCTTACCCACTGCACTGCAGTCTCATGGAGCTTCTTGGAGTCCTTCAATGTGCAAGCTCACTGCCCCCACCGCCTCAGGGACTTGCCTTCTCTGTCCCCTGTGGCTCACGGTGCTCTTCCTTTTCCTTGTGAGCCGCCCTTACCCCATTCTTCCTGAATATTCATGTGTCATCTTAGATTTTAAGTCCTCGCCGACCAGGGCTGTAAAGCCACCCCCATCCCAGGCACCACCTGCCTCACTGGATGCCTTTCTAGTTCACCTATCCATTAATGTATTTTCCATCCTAGAAACCCTCTGCGCTAGGTTGCAAGCTGCACAGGACTACCGAGCTCATGCAAGGCTGCGTCTCTGGAGTTGCACTGCCCGACAGAAACAACGGGAGCCACAGATGTGAGACACATGGCTACAGTTTTCCAGTAGCCAGGGTGAAAAAAAAAGTTTTAAAATTTAGGGGGAGGTTAATGCTATGTTTCATTTAACCCAACATATCAAAAAGAATGTCACTGGAACATGTAACCAAAATAAAAATTGTACAGATGGGTGTGGTGGAACATACCTGTAATCCCAGCTACTCCGAGGGCTGAGGCAGGAGGATCCTGAGTTGGAGGCCACCTTAGTGAGGCCCTGTCTCAAAAAGAAAAAAAGAATAAATTAATTAATATTAATTAATTAATTATTCTCTATTTATTTATTGTTATAAATAAATTAAATATAAACAATTAACAAAATAGCTACATATTTTTTTATACTCCATCTTTGAATATACCAAAGGTGTTTTTCCTCAGCGCATTCCAGACGGAGAGCTCGGAGTGGTCTGTGGGGGGTGTGTCTGATACTGCTCTGCTCCATGGTTCAGGGAGTGTCTGTCATGTAACAGGCCTTCAAACACAAAATTTTAAATTGTTAAGCCCCAACTTACTACGGGATCCTTTTCCTGCAGCTTCTTCTGGCTTCCTGTGGAGTGACTCAGGCTCTCTCAGCTCTGGCAGAGAATTTATTGGAGTGGGAGGGGCACGGGGGCCAGGGCCCATCATGTGACAGAAGCCTAGATGTCTCACAGTTTCCTGGAGTCACGGCTTGGTACACCACGGGCCTTGCATGTTATCTCCCCTCTAACCTGCTGTCCCTGGATATTAGTGGTCAGGGAATCAGGGGGTCCAGACTCTTGAGAGTCAGGAAAATGAAGGAAGCAATAACTAAGGTGAGAAGAATTAGAGACAGTCAAAGAAGACAGAGAGTTTGGAAACAGAGCTCACTGCTCTGCTTGCCTCTGTGTGCAACGCCTCTGACACCAGATGTTGGGGTCTTACACTGGGGTTTTCCACACCGAGGAATCCTCCCAATATCTGCAGACACCAGCTGGGAGTCCTGCACCTCAGTTCTGTGCTGACCCCTCCCAACTCAAGGCGAGGGGGCAGAGCACCACCTCTCAGTGAGAGAAAGGTCAAATAACTTTGTGTCACCTATAAAACACTGCTTCGTGGCACCAGGGAGACCCTGTCACCAGGTGAGAACCCACAGGGGGAGCAGAGCCCATTGGCTGTTGGGGTTGCCACACGCAGCGTCAGAGATGGCACGGCTTAAGGGACAGAATGGGCTTTCCTCCCTCCCTGTGCTGGAGGGAGGTCCGCAGTCCCAGATCCAGGCGCCCACAGGACTGGCTTCTCCCAGGCCTCTCTGTGGCTTGTGGATGGCCCCCTCCCCATACCTCCACGTGGCCTGGGCTCTGTGCCTGTCTTCATCCAAATCTCCTCCTCTTAACAGGACACCAGTCCAAGTGGGTTAGGCCCACCCTAAAGACCTCATTTTGGCTTAGTTACCTCGTCCAAGGGCCCACCCTGAGTAGCCGTGCTCTGAGCTGCTTCAGCGTAGGAACCGTAAGAACCGGGAGGGGGCACCACACAGCAAAGCTTGGGAAGGATGACCCAAGACTTGCTGGAGAGGGGCCCCAAGGGACAGATGAGCAAGATGGCGTGCCTGCAGTTCAAGAGCAAGGTCCGAGCTGGAGACAGGGGCTGGGGGTTAGGGGTTGTTGGCTGCGGTGTGGTGGAACGTGAAGCTGGGAGGGATCCAACAGAGAGAATGCAAAGTCAGAGACGATGAGGGTTCTTCTAATGCCTAGGATATTTGTGTTTGCTGCACAGGAATTCATGGCGAGTATTCACATCAGCTATAGTATTTGTTCCGTTAAAGCAAAGACCTCTGTAAATGGTATGACTCTTGACTCAGAGGTGAAGAGATGAGACTCGGGGAAGTTCACCCTGGGGGCATATGAGCCAAGAATGGTTTTTACTTTTTTTTTTTTTTTTGCTGATTGAAAAAAACCAAAAGAACATGTCATGACATGGAGAAATGACATAAAAGGGCAGGGCGGGGCTCAGTGGTAAAATGTTTGCCAGGTGTGCACAAGGTCCTGGGTTCCATCTACAGCACCAGGGGGAAAAAAAGCACCAAATCCAATTGCAGTGTTCTGAAATACACGCACACACACACACACACACGCGCGCGCGTGCGCGCGCACCCGTAGCTTCACCATCTCCAACTGTCCTCCTGCAGTCCAGCAGGACCCTGTGCCCTGCCAAATGTGGAGTCTTGCTCTCTGGTCCTTTACAGAAAACACAGGCTCCTGGCTAAATGGCTGGTCAGTCACACAACCGGCAGCCGGTGGGCCTGGGTCCCAGCCCAGGAGGTACCCTCCCAGGCTCACCGCCCTCTCAGGCAGTCCAGGCACTCCCTGGTGGCAGGCGTGTGCAGCAATCTCAGAGATTCTCCAGGCAGGATCTCAGAGGCACTTTCCTTGGGCCTTGCCTAGATTAGGCAAGACGGCCTGGGTGTAGGCCACTTTGAGACTTTCCTTTTTTTCATCACCGTAACTACACTGTGCTGCACACGCTTGTCTCCGTGCACTTCTGCAGATCCTTGTGTGCTAATCTCGGACTGTTTGGTAGCAATGAACAGAACCTGCTCATGGGAACCAGGCAGGGGCACCCAGGAAGAACCTCCAGGTTTGACAAGATGTCAGGGTGTGCTGGGCCATGCTCTCCACAGACTCCTTGTCTCTGGGGCTCTCTTTGACCTTCTCCACTAGGAACAGTGCTGTCCCCCCACATTCTACTCACTTGACTTGTCCCCCCAGTCTGCCTTCCATGTGACTCTTAGATATATTCCGTTATTACCCTTCCTCCCTTGGGAGTCTTCTGAAGTATGTTATGTATGACTACTAATGAATTTTTATGAAATGTAAATCTAAACATATCTCATTTCTGATTAAAAAAATCTTCAGCGATGCCCTGTGTCTTCCCCTGGCTCAGGGATGCTGTGGTGTGACGCAAGGGGGATGGCAGCTCTCTGCAGCCATAAGGTGTCAATAAGGAAGAAATGCACAGTATTGAGGATGATAAAGTGGACAGATTCAAATAAATATGGATCATGATTGTATTATTCAGACAGAACCTAATCTCTTCCTACCCACCACCAAAATCTTGCAAAATAAGCCGTGAAAGATGTCCTTGGTTTCATTGTTAAGTGAATACATTACCTGTAATTCAGGACACCCTAATTGAAACAAGGCATAGGAATGACGTTTTTAGGGTGGGTGTCCTTACCTCTGCTCTGTCTTTCCATATTTCTTTACATCATTCTGAGCCTTCGGTAACATGTTCCAGAAGCCCTGGCACCTCGAGGGCATGGCCAGTGGTGGCTGAGTGAAGGTGCTCAGGCCTGTCCCACTGTCCCAGGCTTCTGGCCTCCTGTCCCCTCTCTGCTCCTAGTTCTTCTCTCATCTGCCTCTCTGCCTTTTGGGATTTATCACAAATCTTTCTCACCTTGGGACTCACCCTTTCTTTATCTTGATTTCTTCAGGGAGAAGGGGCCTGCACACACAGACCGCCTGACCCTTGATGTTGGGAAGTTTGAGCACTACACCTACAGAGGATCTAGGCTGCAAAACACCCAAGTTTCTGAGAAGACCCAGGGCACTCCCCAGAGGTGATTAAAACATGTGCCCCAAGGGTATGTTCTTGGGGTTATTGTGAATCACCAGGAGTCCTGGTTTCCCGTTTTCTATTGCCCAATTGGTTCAGTTCCTGCCCCTGGGTATATCTTCTGCTGACTCTCAGGACCTGAGTCACTCGCCAGGGAATAAGGACTCAGAACTTCCCAGAGCAAGGACCACAGCTGGTGGACACACAGGTGAGAAGCACAGGCTGGGACTGAGCAGACTGTGGGGTACATGGACCCCTTGGTCTACCTCCTAGAGAAAGATGTGGGCATAGCAGACACACGCCCCTCTTCCAGGATGCTCTGCTGCAAGGGATAGATAGCCAAAGAATGGCTGGAAAACCAAGAATGCCATGAAATCAGAGAGTGATTTTTTCAAGATAAGGGGCTCTGGAACACACTGGGGTGCTGATGAGGAATGGAGGAGTAGAGAGAGGCTATGGACGCTGCAGGAGGAAGGGGATAAGGGAAGGAAACAGGTGGGCAGCTCGGGAGGAGGACAGCATGGTTCTTGGGCTGGGATCTTGGGTTCTGGTCGTGGAACTCTGAGGGAAACTCTGGCCAGGGAAAGCAACTCTGAGCAGCCAGGACAGTGGCTTTGCTGGGGCAGGAGGTAAGGGCATTGGCTGTGGGAGGGAAGGGGAGAGGAGGTTCAGGGCTGTGAAGAGAAAGAAGGACTGAAGGCATTATCATGGGTCATGGGAAAGAGAGAGTAGGAGGAAAGAGGCGAGTCTGATCCAGGGTGTGACAGGGGAAAATCGAGCTCTGCCCCCTCCAGAGTGGCAGACTTAGCTCACGCCCCGCTGCAAGCCCAAGCTTTCTCTTCCACCTGGTGTCCATAACAAGCTCGGGGAGATCGAAAGGTGAAGATGTGGAGCCTCAGCAGGCAGGCAGGCAGAAGGGGCCCAGCAAAGAGCCGCCCCGGATCCCTGTCCACTGGGAAGCAGGGCTTCTCCTCCAGGTGTGGTGGGTCTTCGCTCCCAGCTTCTCTTCTCTGTCCCATCCCATCATTGCAGAACCTTTCTTATTCATTGGACAAACCTTTTCAAGGGTTGCCTTAGCAATCCTTGGGGACAAACAGTCCTCCAACTGTCTCTGTCATTGACTGGAGGTGCGGGAGACATCTCCAAGCCGCTTCTGAGACGGAAGAGCATTGAGGTTCAACAGAAATGTGAACCCTGTGTGCTGTTCTAAACGTCCAGCAGGCACTTGATAAAGCAAGAAGAAGCAAGTGGCTTTAGTTTTAATGCACAATTTTATTAAATAATTATATAACTGTATTTAGCCAAATTATTATCATTTCAATATAGTCAATATAAAAGTTTTTATTATTATTATTTTTCTTTCTTTTTTGGTATGGGGATTGAACCCAAGAGTGCTTAACCTCTGAGCCACATCCCGAACTCTTTTTGGATTTTTATTTAGAGACAGGATCTTGCTAAGTTGCTTAGGGCCTCACTAAGCTGAGGCTGACCTTGAACTTGCGATCCTCCTTTCTCATCCTCCTGATCTGCTGGGATTACAGGTGTGTGCCTCCAAGCCCAGCTATCAAAGTTAGTAATGAGATATTGCACATTACTTTCTTCGTATTATGTCTTCCAAATCTAATGTGTATTTTACTCTTATAGCCCATCTCAGATAGGACTGTTCATGTTACAAGTGCTTAAAGCCCCTTGTGAGGAGCACCTGCCATGTGAGATGGCATGTCTGTGGAGGTGGCACAGCACAGCAGGGTCAGAAAGAACCTGGGATATTGGAATACTCCAAGTAATTAGCTTAAATGCCTTAAATCTGCACGAGGTGTATCGTACTAAAGAAAAAAAAATACCCCCACCCTAGCGTTACTCAGGATGTGTGCTAATCTGTCATCTGTCTGAGTCTGACTGAGTCTCTTGGTACCAACTCATTTCATCCTTTTTTTTAAAATTAATTGTAGACATTATTATTATTATTATTATTATTATTATTATTATTATTATTTTGCTGCAAAGATTAGAAGAGAGCAAAGCCCTTGGGCTAGAGCCCAGCTTGTACTTCGCATGTCGGATTTCGTAAGATTTCATGCGGTTTGGACAGTTATTTCTATCTTGCTCCTCCGCATCCCTGAGAGTTTAGAGCCCATCCAGCAGGCAGAGGAGAGCATCCCATCCACCCGCCAGGATAATCCCAGAGGCCAGAGGAGACAAGGTCCCCTGCCTGGCTCCCTCTGGTGCAGGGGCCACCCTGTGGAACCCTTGCCAACGTCATCGGTGGCCACTCTCTGATGCCTTCCACCTCATTCAAAGCTAATGAGTATTCACTATGACCTGCCTGGCACAGCAGCGGAGGGAGGTCCCCCCACCCCTGTGACCCCTGAGAGAGAGGAGGCAGTACCTGGAAGGAAAGCTGGTACTGGGCATCCATCATGCTGAGACCCATGGGTGGGAGGTCGGAGCTCACGATGGCCTCAGGGAGGAGAGGAGGCTGCCTCCCATCTGCTTCCTCATGTCCAGGCACCACTTTGTTTTTTAGTTGTGGCAAAATACACATGACATGAAACTCACATTTTACAATTCAGTGGGAGTAGGTGCCCTCAATGTTATGCAGCAGTAACACTGTCTAGTTCTAGAACTTTTTCCTCACTCCAAATGAAAATCTGTACCAAATAATTATTTATTCTCCCTTCCCCCAGCTTCTGGCACCCACTAATCTGCTTTTTTTTTCTGTTGGTGGTACTTGAAATCGAACTTGTGGAGCGGGTACTACACCCCTGAGATACACCTCCTGCCCCTCCCCTTTTAAATTTTCATTTTGAGACAGGATCATGCTAAATCTTGCCTCAAACTTGTGTGGTCCTCCTGCCTCACCTCCGAAGGACCTGGGATTACAGGTGTGTGCCACTGTGCCCGGCCACTCATCTGCTTCCTCTCTCTGAATTTACCAATTCTGGATATTCACAGCCAGTGGAATCATAAATATGTGCTATCTTGCTTCTGGCTTCTTTTGTATCATGTTTTCAAAGTTCATCTGTGTGGTAGCGTGTATGGACACCTTATTCCTCTTTATGGGTAGTAATATTCCATCGTGTGGAAACACGGTGTTTTGTGTACCCATATGTCTGCTGATGGACACATGGTTGTTCCTCTCTGGTTGTTCCCCTCTCACGAGCGTCTGTGTTCAGTCTGCCTGGGAAAGCCTGCGTGTGAGCAATGGCAGGAACACAATATGCACTCTCGCCCATCAGCTCTGTGAAGGGGTTGCCTGTTGTTAGAAGTGGGTAGATTCAAGGGACACAGGTGACTTTGTTCTAGCTGGTGGGGAGCCTTGAGGAAAGGGAAGAAGTGTGAGCGGGTAGGCAGTGGGGGCAGAAATGAAGGCAGGGAGATGCTGCATGTGGGTCCGTAACTAAAACATGTGCATTGCTGAACCACTTCAGGTGCGGACAGGATGCAGCTCAACTCCTCCCTCCCCATGAATGCATCTGCAGGGATGCAGGCTGTGTCTGCTGGCTACGTTCTCCTGGACATCTTCTCATACTTGGTACTCGGGGTCACCTTTGTCCTCGGCGTACTGGGCAACGGGCTGATGATCTGGGTGGCCGGCTTCCGCATGACCCGCACAGTCACCACCATCAGCTACCTGAACCTGGCTGTGGCCGACTTCTGTTTCACTTCCACTCTGCCCTTCCTCACGGTCTCCAGGGCCATGGGAGGACACTGGCCCTTTGGCTGGTTCCTCTGCAAGTTCATTTTTACTATAGTGGACATCAACTTGTTTGGAAGCGTCTTCCTGATCGCCCTCATCGCTCTGGACCGCTGCATCTGTGTCCTGCATCCGGTCTGGGCCCAGAACCACCGCACCGTCGGTCTGGCCAAGAGGGTGATCCTGGGGCCGTGGATCTGTGCTCTGCTCCTCACTTTGCCAGTTATCATCCGTGTGACAACGGTGACGAATGTGCGTGGGACTGGGAAAACAGCCTGCACTTTCGACTTCTCTCCCTGGACCAAAGACCCTGCAGAGAAGATGAAGGTGTCGGTCATCATGCTGACGGTGCGAGGGATCATCCGGTTCATCATTGGCTTCAGCATGCCCATGTCCATTGTTGGTATCTGCTATGGCCTCATCGCCACCAAAATCCACAAACAAGGCCTGATCAAATCCAGCCGCCCCCTACGGGTCCTCTCTTTTGTTGTAGCTGCTTTTTTTCTCTGCTGGTCCCCGTATCAGGTTGTGGCCCTCATAAGCACCATCAGAGTCCGTGACCTCTTGAGAGGTATGGGCAGTGACCTTAGAGTAGCGATAAGTGTGACAAGCTCACTGGCCTTCCTCAACAGCTGCCTCAACCCTATGCTCTATGTCTTCATGGGCCAGGACTTCCGGGAGAGGCTGATCCACTCTCTGCCGGCCAGTCTGGAGAGGGCCCTGAGCGAGGACTCGGCCCAGCCCAGCAACACAGCCACCAACTCCTCCTCGCTTCCTGCCGAGGTTGAGTTACAGGCAAAGTGAGGAGGGAGCTGGGGACCCCAACTTGCTCTCTCCCTGATTTATACTGTGCCCCAGGCATTCTCGGCTCATCCCATGGCCCCTGATTTGGGGAGAAGAAACAGATGTGAGGCCACTTTTCTTTCTTTACCTTTATTTTATTCATTTATTCATATACGGTGCTGAGGATTGAACGCATTGCCTCACACATGCCAGGCAAATGCTCTACCATTGAGTCACAACCCCAGGCCCATGAGGCCACTTCTGATGTCTTTTTTTTTTTTTTAATTTGGGGACCTCTGGTTTGTCAGAGGTGAGAAAAGAGATCATGCATCATCATGAACCCAAAAGGGTCAGGTGGATGCCTGTTACTCTAACCACTAACAATGTCCACTTCCATTCCCAAAAGTGTCCTGCTGTGGGCAATCAATTGTTTGGTCACCAGAGGAAATGAAGGAGGAAGGAGAAACATGGCTTAAGTCAGACAAAAAACAAAAGAAGGTGCTTCCTAAGAGGCCTCAGTCCAAACAGTAAGTAAACTATGGAGCTCTAGAGATGTCAGCTGAAACCCTTGAACTACATGGAAGATTGCCTGATTCCTCCCGGGATAAATGCTGGAAAACCCATCATCCTCCCCTCAGGGCGGGCCCACAGGGTTCCGAGTCTGCCTTCAGTGAGTGAGTTCAGTTCACAGAGTACCTGGTGCTTGTTATCCCTGCCCTGGTGCAGTTCATCCAGAGTGGAACCCAGGCACTTCCCTAAATTTCTTTCTTCTTTTTTTTTTTTTTAATATTTTTTTAGTTGTCAATGGATCTTTTATTTATTTACAAGTGGTGCTAAGAATCGAACCCAAGGCCCACACATGCCAGGCAAGTGCTCTACCACTGCCCCTAAATTTCTTTAAAAGCTGTTTGCACAAGATCCTTCAACATGGAACACACTTTAGAGAAGTTTGATAATGTGGGATAAGTGCCAATCCGTCCCATAGTACCGTGAGAGTCTGGCTGAACTTCAGATGCCCTCTTCCTGAAAAGCCCATCCTCCCTCTCAGTTCTTCATGTCAAGATGTCTGTCTTTTTTTTCCCCCCCCACAACTGAGAGCTATCTGCCCTTCATACCCTGGACTCTGCCTTACTGTCCCCTCCATCATCCTTACCCAAACCACTCATCAGTGACAGCATCCTTCCTGAGAGGATGAGGGGGTCCTTTAAACACCAGTCAGCATTGCTTTAGGACATGTGAAAAAGAGCACAAGAGGAAGAAAATGGGAGAAGGAAGAGGGATGGAAGAGAAGCAAAGGGGCGGGGCCGTGAGGGCTGATTTTATTCCAGATCCGGGGTAGGTCCCTGGTTTTAACCACACAGTGTGGCCCTCAGCAGTCCACCCCTTCTCTGGACTCCCATGATGGCCTTTCCTGAGCAACCCCAGGTGCTTCCCAAGCCTTGCATTGCAGCATCCCAGGCACTAATGGAATCTCCCCTCAGATCCTGAGCATCTGCAGGGTGTTGTCTGATCCTCCTGCACACAAAACGCTCTAATAAATGGTGGTGGAATTAAATCTTCTGCTCCTGTGCCTCTTTACAGTTATCCAGGAACTCACATAGCCAGAATCTTAGGTCACCAACCCCTGGAAGTCATCTGACTTCTTCTTCCTATCTTAACATGTGAGGAAATTGAGACAGGAACAGGATGTTGTACCAAGTTGGAGGACCCGGTTCTTGCCCAAGAATGCCCTCACTTCTTACACTAATGGCAAGCTCAGAGGGTTCCCCCAAACATTTCCACTTTCTATAATTTGCCAGAAAGACTCACAGAGAGGAAGGAGTAATCCATCTGAGCAAAGAAGGTGTGAGAGATGAGTCTCAGATTGCTGGGTCAGAGAGGGACTACTGGACAGCATCCAGCTCCTCTAAGTGAGATGTACTCTCTGTGGGTGGCTGCCCTTAAATACCCTGTGTTCCTCCAAGACAAATTGCCAGCTTAATCCACTTTGAGGGGGATTTGTAAATTGCAAATAATGAATCATTCCTAAGATGCCTACAATATTCGGCAGAATGGATACAGTTGGGGCCTGTGGCCGAGGCTGAAGGGAATGGGGAAGAGGCATAGCTTGGTGGGTAGGGATCACCCTCCATGAGACCTGCTGGGGAATTGCCTGGTCCTGCATGAACCAGAAAACAAAAAGCAAGAGAGAATGGCCCATGACATGGCATAAAGAACAAGGACAGTCGGGGGCGGCAGCACACGCCTGTAATCCCAGAAGCTTGGGAGGCTGAGGCAGGAGGATGGCGAGTTCAAAGCCAGCTTCAGAAACTTAGCAAGGCCCTAAGCAACTCAGTGAGACCCTGTCTCTAAATAAAATACAAAATAGGGCTGGGGATGTGGCTCAGTGGTCGAGAGTCCCTGAGTTCAATCCCCAGTACTCTCCCTGCAAAAAATAAATTAATTAAATTAAAAATAGGGCTATGTTCCTACCAGAGCTTCTGGCAGAAAGTCCATTTCCTTCCCGCTTCCAGCTTCTAGAACCTAGCCATTCTCCCATGACCTGAGGCCCCTTTCTCCATCTTCAACTCCAGCAGTGATCCCTCAGCCCTCTCTCACACACAGACTCCCTGACCGCCCTCTTCCACGCATAGCACTGGGTTCAAGAGATAATCCAGAATCATCTCCCACCTTGTGATTGGTTGGCTTTCATATGAAAGCTGTGCTTTCCGTGGTTATCTCTAGGAATCAGCCAGCCCTGGGAGGGGGACTCTGTCCCTGGATCTGGAAGGCCCTTCAAATGTCAAAAAGTCATAAGATGCTGAAAACAGAAAACATGGTCAACACTCTTGCAGCCCCCCCGACCCCCGTCTTGGTCATGGCTTCATCATGAACTGTGAGATTCCTCTTCCATGCCTCCCCCTCTGACACATCCCATAGTCCATCAGGCCCCATACCCTGTCCTGATACCCGTGAATAACCTTATAAGCCTCTCCCTCCTCCATCCTCACAGCCACTGCCCTGGCACACGTCCTCAGTGGCCGACCTGTCCCAGCCCGCCTCGCTGGCCCAGCTCCAGGTGTGCACTGCAGGAGACATTCCTGGTTCATCTTCTGCAGTGGTCAGGGTTCTCCAGAGAGGAAGGACAATTGGATGAACATACACAGTATGAAGAAAGAGATTTATCAGAAGAAATTGGCTCACACAGTTATGGGGCTGACAAGTCCTGAGATTCACAGTTGGGGCTGGAAACCAGGAGAACTGGTGTTCAGTTCCAGTCCAAGTCCCCAGGCCTGAGGAGTAGGAGCGTTGATGCCACAGGTCATGTCTAAAGGCCAGAAGACTCGAGACCCAGGAAGAGCTGAGGTTCAGACTAAGAAGAAGTCAGGCTCTCAGTCTGAAGACAGGCAGGAGGACTCGGGAGGCCAGCCTTTCCCATTGGGCCTCCAGTCTATTAGATGAGGCTCATGCACATCAGAGTTGACTGGCTGCTTTACTCAGCCCAAAATGCAAATGATCATCTGATTAAAAAAAAAAATTCATAGAAACACCCAGAGTAATGTGTAACCAGACATCTTGCCGCCCTTGTCCCGCTCAAGTTGACATATAAAAGAAACCACTGTGTCTCCGAAAGCTGACCCCCACCATCTTCCTGCTGTGCCCATGTTCATGGCTGTTCAGAAAGCAGGAGGAACCCCACCTCCTCTTACTCAAGAAGTCAACTTCCCCTGCTCATTCCCCAACTCTGATCGGAAATCCCTGAAGCTTGAGACACACTCCCCAAATGACCGTAACTCAGAGAAACCCCAGAGCGGAAACTGCAGACTGGGTCAGAAAATAAACCTCCAAAAGAGGGGAATGTGGAGCTCAGGGTGCTGAGGAATCCCAGGCGCAGGGGACTGGGGGCTTCAGCCCTTTAGCTGCTGACTTCTGGTTTGTAAAATGAGTATCTCAACAGCCTCCCAGAGAGGGTCGTCTGCTCACGGCAATAGACTGTAGGGTTTATTGCTCCACAGGAACGAGAAGCAGCAAATCAAAGCTCCATGCACAACCATGGGTGGGACTCACAGACATCACACTGAGTGAAGGACACTGGGCAAAAATGAAGTCCCGCCCAGTGGTTCCTTCTACACCAGCTTGAACCCAGGGCAGCTACTCATCAGGGTTAGTGGGACTCTGCCTACCATGGGCCCGTGATCCAGGGGGCCGAGGGACACTGGTGGCAGGGCCGTGTTAACAGCATGAACACCTACTAAGGGTGCATTTTTGACAGGTGCCAGGTTATGGGTGTGTAATGTTTTGACAAAGATTTTTACTGAAAGAGAAAGAGAGAGGGGGGAAAAGGAATGAAGGAAGAAAAGAAAAGAGAAGGAGGGAGGGAGAGGGAGAGAGCACTTTCTTGACATGAAGGTGACAAAGGGTGAATTTCAGACTCTGCTGCAACTGAGGTGGGCGGGCAGGCATAGGGCTCCCTGGAGACAGTGGAAATCACTTCTGACCCCTCCCCATCCCACCCTCATGCACATACCTGGACACAGAGAAGGAAGCTAGGGAGACACCAGCATGGGGCACAGAAATATCTAGGTTCCAAGTGATTCAAAGCATCTGGTCAGTGCCTAAGGCAGAGATGGCACCATTAACAAAGTCCCTCTATGGTCAATATTAATCCTATGGGCCAGGGATGGCCATGGCTCCCAGGCTCCATAGCCAAGGGCCTGGATTTCTGGGATTCTGGCTGTGGACACCCCATGTTTCTCTCCCCTATGCTTCACTGATGTAATGAGATGGTTCATAACAGCTCAGAAAAGGACAGTTGTTAAAAATTCAGAAATTTTATGAGCTACTTTTACAAGTTAAATTATATAAACCTAAAATTAAAAATTCACAATATTAAAAACAAAGGCAATAGATTCTTAAAATTCATCACTTCCTAACTGTATTGCTATTTTTTGGTGGACAAAGTCCCAACACTCATTGCCATCATTCTAAACTTTTATCTGACTCTCTAACTTCAACAGAAACACATGTCAAAATGACACTCATCATCAATGACACCAGCTACCTCTTGACTGAGCTGTATCATTCCAAGCATTTATTTGTAGTCTCATTTTTGGTGACAGAATTAGAAAAATTGGAATTGGATTTTGCAAGGAATAATAATAATTCTTCTTCTCCCCTCCTTCTCCTTCTCCTTCTCCTTCTCCTTCTCCTCCTTCTCTTTCTTCTTCTTTGCAAAAAATGTCATCCTGAAGTCATAGTTGTATGGAATTTACAAGAAAGGGAATGACTTACTATAATATTATTCATAAATGGTGTGTAGCATTCTTTAAAATCAGCAAGATTTATTGCATATCTACATATAGAAATAGATGTTCCCCTGAACAGCCAGTTCCCAATAGTTTATCAGCAGAACATGGTGTAGATCACACACACATGTTGGATTCTATAAGAATGCGCTTAAATCCAAGCTGTGGCACTGCTTGTGTGACCCCACACACGTCACTACTCTCTCTGGACCGTCTTTAACAGGGGCACTATAGTGGCCATCTGAGGGGCATCTTTTGGGTGGGGTTCATGAATATGCAGTGGGCAGCCCAGACCTTGGAGTGAATCACAGCTGCCATCAACATCATGGCTCTTCCCACCTGCTGGAGACTGCTCTGCTCACCCTCTACGGTCTGTCCTCTAAGATCCAGACCACAGACCCAGCACCTCTCATCTGACCAGCCTTTCTTCCTGGTTGCATCTCTCTAGCAATCAATAGATTAGAGAACTCTTGAGCAAACTTTGTTTTGAAATTCTTGGACCTGAGATTGGAGAAGAGGAAACCATCTTAGTGACCCATTCTGGTCCCTGTCACCTTAGAGGAAGAAGGACCTTGTGGACTTATCCAGGGCAAAGGTCGCCAATTGGCTTATCACTTGCTCAAGTGTGTCCAGTGCTGGGCTGGGGTACAGTCCTCTAGGCCTGCTGTAACTCATTACCACAAACTGAGTGGCTGAAAACCACAGAAATGAATTACATCACAGTTCTGGAGCCCGGAAGTCGGAAATCAAGAAGTCAACAGAGTTGGTTCCTTTTGGAGGCTCTGAGGGAGACTCCCGTCCACACCCCTCTCCTAGCTTCTGGCAGCTGTTGGCAACATGTGGTGTTCCTCAGCATTATGGCTCCAATAGGGCCCCTATCCAACCCCCAATCCCACGTTGAAGTTCCAACCCCCAGCACCTCATATGCTTCCTTGTTTGGATATTGGATCATTGCAGCTGTAATTATTTAAGTTAAGATGAGGTCATGCTGGACTAGGGTGGACCTGTAATCCAATACGACTGGTGCCCTCATGAAAAGAGGAAATTTAGACACAGACACACATGCAGGAAAAACACCACGTGAAGAAGAAGGCAAAGATTTCAGAGACACTCTGCAAGCCAAGGCGTGCCAACAGCATGCCAGAGGCCGTGCAAGAGGCCTGGAGCCTCTTCTCCCTCACAGGTTCGGAAGGAGCCAATCCTGCCAACACTTCCATCTCGGACCTGAAGCTTCCAGAACTGTGAGACAACACAATTCTGTTGTGTGACACCCCAGCAGGGTACTTGTTACTGTGGAAGCCCTAGAAACCCAACATGCTCAGCTGACAGCCTCTCAGTCCCTGCCCATCTTCCACCCCCTTCTCCGCTCCCTCTGGAGAATGCTACCCCACTGAGGGTCCACCCTCGATCAGGATGGCCTTGGGTCAAAGTCCTTAACTTTGTGACATCAGGCTAGTATTTGAGATTCTGGGGGTCAGACCTGCAGATACCTTTTGGAGCGCTCAGTCAACCTACGACCTGGGATTCACGTTCCCCTCATAAAATCCTAGCTCCAAGTGTCAGAGGAGGGAAACTGAGGCTCCAAGAGAATAAGTCACCTTCCCAAACTCAGGGATTGGAGGTGGTATTGGGATGAAGCTTCTTCCTGCTTACTGCCGCGTTGCACTCTGTCCCAGAGAAGGCTGCAGCGACCAGGACTACTGGTGACAGCGGGAGCAAGGCGGGAGGAGCACCCAGCTGCAGGCCAGTCGTTTGTGCAGATGTCTCCTGGGAATATCAAGTCACCCACTCAAGGATCTGAGAGCTCATTTACACGGGGGTCCCATGCCTGGAGCTTGGGGGTCAGATTGCAGGATCCTTGGGTATAAGACCACGAGATGTCTCTGGCCATGTGCTTCTGGGCAGCCTCCTGATCTCTCCATCCTTTAATGTCTGGAAAAAGAAAATCATCCAGGGATCAGAGGGGCATCATCCAGGATGGGATCTCACTTGAGAACCTATAACCAATTGCCGGGGTTAGTACGGAGGGAAAGAGCATCTCTCTATGTCTCTGTCTCTCTCTCTGTCTCTCTCTCTCTCTGTTCAGCATTTGAGTGATAAACAGACAGTAGATAGATTAACAGGAGAAACGACATGGGCATTTACTAATGCCTGATTCCCTGGGGGATCCCTGGGACTTAGAATCTGTGTACCCTCACCGAAGGGCCAGGAGGTGGGAACCTAGGCCATTCAGAGGAAGGGCAGGAGGACTGGGGAAGGAGTCCGAGGAGCCGACAGGGGCCGGGACAGGCCCGTCTAGCTCCAGGCGTGGTGTTTGACCTTCAGTCTCTTTTATGCTAGGGGGTTCATTTTCCTTCACTGATGAGGTAGTACCATGGGTAGAAGACCCCAGTGTGGCCCTGGGGTGGAACCTGCTTTAGGCAGACAAGGGAGCTCCAGAGTCAGCGTTTCCCCAGGCTTGCGCCCTGCAGGTGTTTCCGTTTGAAGTCCAGACTGGGGCATTTTTTAACCTCCAACAGCAGAGAGAAAACCACAGCAGCACTATGTCTCTTTCCCCGATCTTCCCCCTTCTCCCTGGGAATGACGCCATTGTGGTTTTGAGACACTGAGCTGACGACGCCTGAAGCACTGACCCCAGAAGGGGCCTGGGGACCTCTGCCACTGGCGCCCTCCATCTGGAGCCTGCAGGCGGCCTTGGATGGCCCACCCTCCATGCTGCGCAGTCTGCTGTTCAGGACACTGTTCCAGCTTCTGCCAGAGGCTCATCTGTTAGCCTGGGTGGCAGTGCCTCCTCACCCCATACTCAGGGGACCAGAAAGCGGAGCCCACAAGTTGAGTGGATATCCAACGGTTCCTCCCACTCCCATCAACGTGGGTGTGGGCTCTTCTGACATGAGGGTGGCTAAGGTGAGGAGGGGCTCAGGTCCAGGAGGTGGCTTTTCCAAGGCTACCAGCATTAGAACACATGGGACTTCAGAGTAAAGGCTGCTCCCCACCCCAGCCTGGCTGATCTTCAGATGAGGGCTGGGGTCACCAGGGAGGGAGAGTAAAGGATGACTCTATGGCCACCTGAGTCCGTCAGAGCCCCTCAGCTGCTGCTGGCTCAGGAATGGTAAGCTCACTTCACACCCTCTGTGCCAGGCAGACTCTCTAGGGATGCTAAGGGCTGCCCTGTGAGGTTCCACTTGAGATAGTCCTGTTTTACAGATGATGAAAGAGAAGAATGAAATGGTTCCTCCAAGAAAATAGTTTCTTTAACATAAGAAGTGTTTGCATCTCCCTAAAACTTGTTGAAATCCCAACCAACACCGTGGTGGAGTTAGAAGATGGAAGACCCTGTTGGAATCTGGGTTTTGTTGCTATAACAAAATGCATGAGTCCAGGAAACTTATCATGACTAGAAGTTGATTCCGCTTATTATTCCAGGGATGGATAAGCTGAGAGCATGGCGTTGACATCTGCTCAGCACATGGGGAACTCGCTGCTCCAACCCTCGGCAGAAAGTGAAAGGAGCTGAGGGGCGGGGGTGCGTGGGCAAACTGCGAGTGGCAGCCCGCTGTGTAAAGACCCTGGTAACTAATCCAGCCCTTCATAAAGAGAACTCACTCAGGCAAGAAAGGCATTAATCTGGCCTAACCCCTGACCACCTCCTGAAGGTCCCGCCACTGCCCAACACCCTGAGACTCACACCGAGAATCAAGAACACACTGAGAATCGAGCTTCCACGTGAGTTCCAGAGGGACAGCCATGTTCACACAGACTGCCCCAGCCTCACGGGTGAAGACACAGGGAGCCCCCCACAGACTCCAGATCTGCCTGAGCCTCCGTCTTGGACTTCCCAGCTTTGAGAACTCTGAGCCAACATCTGTGGTTTATAAGGCACCTAGACAATGGTGTTTTGTTATAGTTGCCAGAATGGACTAGAACCATAAGAAACAGACACCTGGTCTCTGGCCCTGGCTCCTGGCACACAACTCCTAAATGTCTTTAATTTCCTGAGTGGTGGGCAAGAGAAGAGCGTCTTTTGTGATTCCTGAAACCTTCAACCACACCTGAATTTATGTTAATGAGGTGGCTCTCGGAGGATGTGGGGTGGATGCCAGAGGAACCAACCACGTGATTAGAAGGTTGGAACTTTTTCCAACCTCTGAAACAGGGCGAGACATTGAATTAATCGCCGATGACCAACAACTTAATGGACCATGCTTCGGTAGGGAAGCTTCATAAATCCCTAAGTGACAAGGTTCAGAGAGCATCCAGGTAGTGAACGCCTCCACATGCCTGGATCAGGGTGCCCCTGAGTCCAGTGGTAGAGAAGCTCCTACACTTGGGACCTCCGTGGACCTGGGCCTGTGGACCTCTGGGTCTGTCTGTTCTTTTGTAGCCTTTGTAATAACATGCTAAATGGAAGCAGAGTGTTCTCCTGAGTTCCCTGAGCAGTTACAACTAGCCCCTGAGCGTGAGGAGCAGTGTGGAAGAGCCTGACAGCCAATCAGAGACTGAGGGCATAGGAGCAGGGACAGCCTTACCCGACGGAGCCCTCACCTTGGCTTCTGTGGTGATTCTAGGTCATTAGTGTCAGAAGTGAACTGAACCTTTAGACCATCAGGTTTTGTCTAGAAAGGTGAAGAAGTGGTGTTGGTGGGAGTA
The DNA here is from genome assembly GCA_020662805.1 of Glaucomys volans. Lineage (NCBI taxonomy): Eukaryota > Metazoa > Chordata > Mammalia > Rodentia > Sciuridae > Glaucomys > Glaucomys volans. The sequence goes on from JAJEJO010002636.1 coordinate 270,349, forward strand.
AGGTCCCACACAATTGGTGTCACGAGGTGTGAGCACCCATTCTTTCTGGGACCCAGAGGGACAGGCTGCCTGGCGGCCACCTGGACACCATCCTTGAGCTGTTTTCTGGACAACATTGCTGTGTTCCTCCCACACCAGTTCTTTTGTCCAGGCTGTGAGGTAGACAACCAAGGACCCCTAGTGGACAAGGGAACATAGGGGATTGGGGGCTGGGGGAGAACAGAGCAAATCCCAAGTGTACACAAGTAACCCTAGGACGATTTTCTGTCAGAAATTAGAAGAGTCCCAGGGTCCAGACCTCCTCTTCAGACATATGGGACCAGGCCCAGCCTTCCCTCACACCCAGGAGCGGAGGCCCAGCCCTCCTCCCTCAGACCCAGGGGTCCAGGCCCAGCCCTCCTCCCTCAGACCCAGGGGTCCAGGCCCAGTCCTCCTCCCTCAGACCCAGGGGTTCAGGCCCAGCCTCCTCCCTCAGACCCAGGGGTCCAGGCCCAGCCCTCTTCCCTCAGACCCAGGGGTCTGGGTGGGGAATGGAGATGGCCCCTCCCTCAGACCCAGGGGTCCAGCCCCAGCCCTCCTCCCTCAGATCCAGGGGTCCAGGCCCAGCCCTCCTCCCTCAGACCCAGGGGTCTAGGCCCAGCCCTCTTCCCTCAGACCCAGGGGTCTAGGCCCAGCCTCCTCCTGCGTTGACCTGTTCAGTAGATGCAAACCTAATCCCTAACACCTGATTCCTATAACCCTGCCCTGCTGCCTCCAAGCTGCATTACTCTGGCCAGGAATCAACTCTTCTCTGGCCTCAGTTTTCGTTTCTGGAGAACAGAACTTCTCCTTTCTTGCTTCCCTGGGAGTGAATGGACAGCTGCCAAACAAGGAGCCTCTCCTTTCCCTTTCTGCTCTTTCTGGCTGTATCCCTCCTGGGAAAGGGGGAAGTGGGGACATGATGGGAGGACATCCCCCAGTGCCTGGGCAGGGCCCTCAGCCCATCCCCTCCCTTAGATCCTACAGCTCCACCCAAGGCACTGGCTGGAGCACAAGGTGGATTTAAGTCATTATCGCTGGCCTCCCTCCCTCCCTGAGTTTCCCCAGAATCTCAGAGGCCTAGGTGCTTCCCAGAATATGGGTGTGTGGGAGAGTCAGCCTGGTCTAACTGCAGCATGGCCCAGGTCCACTGAGAGCCTCATGATCCAAGTCCTCCAAGTTCCTGGAAGTCCAGAGGCCTTCTGCTTCCAGATCTGGGATCTCTGCCGATCCTGCAGACTCCATGCTTTAGACCTCACTCCCTGGGCGCTCCTCAGCCCTGCTCTCTGCCTCTCTGAGTGGTGGCCACAGAGCTGTGGACCCTCTCCCTCACATCTGTCCCCCTCTCTCCTTCTCCTCTCTTCTTTCTTCTCCCTCTTCCTCCCTAATGGCCCTCCCTCCTCCCTTCTCTGTCCCCCACCTCTGCAGAGAAATCCAGGGTGTGAGGACGTGACTCTGTCAGGGGAAAGTTCCAGAGCAGGCCAGAGGAGATGGAGCAGTCGGGAGAAAGAAGATCTAGAGACAGAAAAACAGACACACACACACACACACACACACACACACAAATGAAATTCAGGGGGAGACACTGAGAGAGTTCCAGAATAAGAAAGGGAAACAGAGTCGGACATTTAGAGACAGACATAAACCCTCCTTTCCTTCTCCTTCCCCCACCCCAATCCCTCATTCTGATTCCTCAGGGCAAGCTCACTCATTTACCTGATACCTATTTACTGAACGCCTTCCAGGCACCAGGCACTGGTCTAGGCTCCAAGGACAGAGTCAGGGATAAAACAGGGAAAGCCCACAGTCTGCGTAGAGTTCGCACTCCAGCAAGGGAGACAAATGTTGTACAAAAGATGCTAAACAAACAGCTCATACATCATGTGGGAAGGTGACCCAGGCTGTGGAGGAACAAAATGGAAAGGCAGAGGCGGGTTCAGAGGGTCAGGAATCCAGAGCTGGAGCAGACCTGCTCATTAAACAGGTGGTCCCTCTCCTCCTCCCTCTCCCCCAGCAACCAGATTCTCCAGAAGCATCCCTTTCCAACTCAGGAACCTAGCAAAGAAATCATCTGCCTGGACTTATGCATTTAATAAAACATAGACTTCTCCAAGTTACTTTCCAGAGGCCCCTAGCCCTCACGTGTTCCTCAGGAGGCAGGTACAGCATCCCCCCTTATCCATGGGCTTATGTTGCCAAACCCCAGTTAAGAACATTCACCTTTTTACTTTAAGGTAGCACTTTATAGCTTCTCTGTAGTATATCCAATTTGCCAGCAATGCTACCTGTGCACTTTGAGGTCCTTTTTACACTTGATCTTAGCCAAAAAGTCAACTAAGTGGTTAGGTCATTTTTAAGTAAAATAAGGGTGACTTGGATGCAAGCACAATGACACAACAATACCCAGAGAGCTACTAAGTGACTAACAGGTGGGTAACATAGGCAATGTGGATACACTGGACAGAGGGAAGATTCACATCTGGGCAGGACACAGTAGGAAAGCATTAGATCTCATCACGATTCTAAGAACAGCAGGTAATTTAAAACTTAGGAATTCTTTATTTCTGGAATTTTTCATGTAGTATTTTTAGACCATGGTTGACCAGTGGTAACTGAAACCTCGGAAAGGGAAACCTTGAAAAAGAAAATCTGTAGTAATTATAAGGACTCGTACCTCCTGAAATGGGGCAGTCCTTAAAATTACCTTAAGTAGTCTCTGCAGCTCAGATGAAGGGCTCAGTGGGCTGTTGTCTGTCCCCCACCTCCCAGTCTTTGTGGTCCTTGCCTCAGGGTCTGCCCCCTCCCTCTTGCTCATCTTCATGCACAATGCCGCAGGGGCCCCACCAGTCCATGGCTTCAACTCCATCCAAGCTTGGACGTAGTTTTTTGTCTAGCCCAGAGAAGGTCCTGGGATCTCTGACACAACCCTGCCACACACCAAGTCACTCTGGCCAAGAACCCTAAGCTCTCTGCCCAATTTGTCTGCCCAGGAATGACTCTGCATCTCTCTAGTTCCCAGTTCTCCTGTGGCTCCCCAGGACTCCCGGGACCAAAACCCAGCCTCTGAGTCTGGCATCCAAAACTCCACATGTTTGCACATGGTTAACAGCTTGATGTAGCCATTCCACAATGTGGGCATATACCAAAGAATCACATTGCACACTGGAAATACACATATCATTGTGTTAGTTTCACATTGTTGTGACCAAAATACCCAAAGAACAACTTAGAGGAAGAAAAGTTTATTTTGGCTCATGGTTTCAGAGGCTCAGTGCATGGTTATCTAACCACATTGCTCTGGGCCTAAGGTAAGGCAGAACATCATGGTGGAAGGGCATGGTGGAGGAGGGCTGCTCCAATCATGGTGGCCAGGAATCAGAGAGAGCTAAGGGAAAGGGCCACAGGGAAGACGTTCCCTTCCAGGACACACCCAGTGCCTCCTTCCACATCCCACCTGCCTACACTTAGCACTCCACCCAGTCAGTACATTCAAACTACAGCTCTGATAATCCAATCAGTTTGCTTCTGAATATCCCTGCATTAACACAGGAGCTTTGGAGAGATGCCTCATATCCAAAGCATAGCAACAGTTTTAATTTGTCACTTAAAAAGTAAACAAATTTAAAAACTTGCATGGGCAGAGAATCATGCACCTCAACCCCAAACTCCTTATACCACCCATCATGCTTCCATAACATCAGTCTGCCAGTGTTTTGTGGACTGGCCACACCGTTTCTTATCCTTGATGCCCTTTACCAGCCCCATCTTCCACCTGCCCTTCTGTGATGATCCTCAGCAGTCAGGACCCCTTCCTCCAGGAAGCCCTCTGACTCTCTGACTGGGATGCTACATTCCTGCACTGGTGTGGTCCTGTGTTTACACAGCTGTCTCATCCACCAGATTGGCACCTCCACTAGGGCAGGGTCCCCCACTGAGTCATTTCTGTGTGCCCAGGCATCGCCCAGCCCAGAGGCCTTCCCACCAGCATCCTAAGAGACATCCCTGCCATGAATGTTTTCCTCTGCCTCTTCTCCATTTTTGCCTTATCTCCCCAATCCTTTGCTCCTTCTGTTCTGATGTTCTGTAAACCACATCCTGAGGTTTTCTGATGATGACAGATATCTTGGGAAGGACCCAGGGAAATTAGCCACCCTAGGCAAGAAGGGTTCTGGGAGAGATAACTGCTCGAGAGGCGCACTGGAGGTCCCTGCCTACTGCAGGAATGCCCCAGCGCCTCCTGCCCTTGTCTTTCAGCTCTTGTCTTGGCTGCTTTCAGCCTTGGTCATCTGTCCTAAGAGGACTTCTAGGAGACTAGACATCTGGGTGCAAAGGAGAAGGGCTGGGGTCTGGGCCTCTGACTCTGAGGGAGGAGGGACTGGGTCTGAACTCCTGGGTCCTGGAGGAGGCAACCACTGGAACTTAAAGTCCTGGTCCTTCACTGTCATACACACTCTGGTTTTAGAAACATCTCGTTTTATACAGTTGCTCCACCCGGTAGGGTGGGGTAAGGACCAGGCAGCTGAATGCCCAGCTTCTGGGTGGAGCCAGGGCTGTCCCCTCCCATTGGTGAGAAATCCACTCTCCCTTGCTCTGGGCTCACCTCCATCAGAGGATCAGCATCCTGACACAGCCAGACACCAGGCTGCCCGGGCTCCAGGCAATAGCGTCATGCACAGCCAGGCCCGCCCTGGTGGGTGGGAGGTGCACTGGCTCCTGCATCCATGGGGCCCTCCCCCTGATGGTTGGTGCTACCCTTCTCCCCCTGCCTGAAGGGGGAAACCCAGGGTATGAGGACTGGGCTCTGCTAGGATAAGGTCAAGGTCAGGCTAGAAGAGATGGAGCAGTGGGAGAAAGGATGCCTGAGATAGAAAAAGTCAGGAGAAAAAAGTGAATGAGAGGCAGACAGACACAGAGACACAGAGAAGTACATATGAGGGCCTTGGGAAGAGAGGTGGGTGTGGGGAAACTGAGAGGAGAGGCACAGGTAAGAAGGTAGGTGGGTACATAGATAGATAGATAGATAGATAGATAGATAGATAGATAGATGATAGATAGACACCCAGAGTCAGACAGACAGACACTCTGACACACAGAGTGGGAAAGTCAGGGAGAGACACTTAGAAAGTCAGATCCATAAAGTCAGGAAGAGAAAGAGTCAGAAATCTAGTGAGACAGAAAGACATACACAAACCCAGGAGAAGCAGGTAGAAATGAACAGAGAAGAGAGAGAAGAGAAGCAGGAACATATAGTCAGAGACCCAGACAGGCAGACAGATCGGGAAACAGAGGCAGGGAATCAGAATTGAGAAGATAAAGACAGAGAGGGAGAGAGAGAAGTATATGAAGATGACCAGAGGTACAGACACAGGGAGGCACAGAGAGAGACAGTTACTGAGGCAGGAAGTCAGACGTTGTCAGTTCGTAGTGAAAAGGGCACTGAAGAAGATAGCATTATTCAGCTGGCATGTGGGCACACCTGTAATCCCAGTGACTCAGGAGGCTGAGGCAGGAGGACCTCAAGTTCAAGGCCAGCCCCAGCAACTTAGTGAGGCCCTAAGCAACTCAGTGAAACCCTGTCTCTAAATCAAAAATAAAAAGGGGTGGGGATGTGACTTGGTGGTTAAGCACCCCTGAATTCAATCCCTGGTATCAAAAGGGGGGAAAATGGCATTAGGTAGGGCTTTTTGTTTGTTTGTTTTTGTTTTGTCTGTTTAGTCATGGAAAGGACAGGGGAACAGTGACATTTGTCACTGGTCTTCTGACCCTGAGAGGCTAAAGCTCAGACTCCCCAGATCTCCATCTCTTTTCGGCCCTCCTCTGACTCATTTTCCCCTGACAGCGAGGAAGCTGACCAGCAGCTCTGAGTTATTTGAGTCCCTGGAGGGGTAAGTTCCAGCTCCCAGCCCTTGCCTAGACCCTGGCACACACATATGCAGACGCACACTCACACATGCACATGCACAGAGAGACCCACACTCACACACGCACACGCACACAGAGACCCACATCAGGCAGGCTCTGGTGGGCAGACGCTCAGTGCGGGCTCTGTTCCAGGAGGCAGGGCCTCAGAGCCAGCGCACAGTCACACTCACAGACACCATGCCAGTGCCTTTCATTCCTTGTGACAGTTGCTGAGAATGTCCCTGGGGAACCAACCTGGGTTAGGGCCTTGGGACAGAGCAGAGTGTGGGGTGACTGGGGAAGGAGAGGAGAGAGGGGAAGAGACGTGGGGAGAAGATGGGGACAGAAAGAGAGAGCTCAGGAGAAATACAGACAAGGGAGCCAACTGGGAGAGAGAAAAATAGAAGGATGGGGAGAAAGAGAAGGATGGGAAGAAACGCAGGGCTGGGGGCAGAAGGAGAGGAGGGAAGTCCCCGAATGCAAGGGAGATGAGACAGAGAGCGTGGACGGAGGAGGGGTTGGGGGAGCGGGTGGGGCAAGGAGGACCGTGAGCCGGGATTCAGGCTGGGAAGGGAGGCTGGCTGCCGGGAAGCGGGTGACCTCAGAGCCCCTGGTCCGCCTGGGCCTGACGTCAGCCCCTCGTCCGCCCCCGCCCCTGCTAGTCTTCAAATGACCCCCCTCCAGCTCTGTGGCCTCAGAAAGACTCTGAAAACAAGCAGAAGAGGAGTCTAGCGAATCCACCACCATGAGACAGGTGCGTTGGGTGACCATGTGTGCTGGGGGCTGGGGACCGTTTGGCTGACTGCACCGTGTGTGTGTGTGTGTGTGTGTGTGTGTGTGTGTGTGTGTGAGAGAGAGAGAGAGAGAGAGAGAGAGAGAGAGAGAGAGAGAGAGATTGATTTCATATGAGTCACCACGTGCGGGACAGTGAGCACCTGCGGCTGAGCATGCGGTTTCCGTCTCCCGTGTTCTCTGCGCTGTGGGGTTGGCATTCCGCGCCTACGTATGTGAGATGCAACACGCTCGTGTTTCTGTACCCGCTTATCTTGCTGTAAGTCCGTGAGCGTGTGTGCTCCCACGGGGGGAGAGGAGGTCAGAGCAACATGGTGAGCATGTAAATGGATTGAGAGAAAATAGCTGGCTGTACTTGCTGTAACCTGAGTTTGGATTTGGGTTTCATGTGTTCAATACACGTTGAGTGGAACCACATGAAATCACTGATACTCGCCTCTTGACCGGTAAAGATGTGGATTTCCTATGGTTCCTTCTCAATTGTTAACTACTCTTTCTTCTGAAGCCCATCCCTTCGCCCCAGACCCATAGGTGGGTGTCTCTTCAAGTTGCTCCTTCATGATGAAGGGCATGCATCCTCCTGTGTCCCTGTGTCAGCGGGTGGTCGGTGGATCTCTGGTGGGCCTAGGATCTCTTGTCTGCCTAAGAGAGGGTGTCTGGGGTCATGTTGTAGCAAACTGTTTCCATCTGTGAATCACCTGCATGGGTGAGTGCAGGTGTGGGGCGGTACTCATTTATGTTTGTCTGAGTTGCCAGAGGAGCAAGCTGCAGACCCCCACCTTCCTTGGCAATCCCTGGCACAAAGCAAGCTACCCCCAGGAGTGCAGGCAAGGGCAGGTTTGAGGCAAAAGGACAGAGAAGGACTATTCTAGAAGAAAGAGTAACTGTTATGGAACAATTAAAACCTCTATCTCAAGCCAGATGCTGTGTGCCTGTAGTCCCAGCCACTCAGGAGGCTGAGGTGGGAAGAGCACTTGAGCCAGGAGTTCAAGACCAGCCTGGGCAACGTAGCCAGACCCTTTCCCCCACCCCCCAAAAAAAACCAAATTTATAAAAACTCTACTTCATGCTATCTTATGAAAGCATTGAATGAATGTGTGTGTGTGTCTTCTGGGAAAAGTAAAAACAAGAAGAAATTATTTTGGTAATATTTTATTTTACCCAATGTGTCAGAGGTCTGTGAATTTTTATGAAAGACCACATGGTAAGTATTTGAGGATTTGGGGGCCAGATGTTCTCTGTTGAATCTACTCAACATTGATGTTTAGTACGAAATTAGCCACAGACAATTCACAGAAAAGTGAAGTTGTGTGCCAAAAGAATTTGGTTTAAGGACACTGAAGTCTGAATTTCATATAATTTTCATGTACCACAAAATATTATTTTCCTCTTGTCCTTTTCCCACCATTTGAAAATGTTAAAAGCTGTTTATTACTTTGCAGACTGTAGCAGGCTTCGGCATGCCAACCTACTCTATGTATAAAAAATGTGATCATTTCAGGATGTAATCAACACAAAAATATTAATGAGATATTTTACTTTCTTTCACTCAGACTCAGGCTTCAAAATCCAGGGTGCATTCATAGCACACTTTACTCAGATGCTACATTTTTATGGTAAACACTTGATCTGGATTTAGATTTTGTAAACTTTGCCATTGAAAAAAGAACTTCATAGACCCAACTTTTTCCAGACATTTAAAATCGTTCTAATAACTGAGAGGTCTTAAATTGTAAATTTATTAAAATAAAAAATTCAGTACCTCAGTCAGACTGGCTGCATTTCAAGTGCTCACAGCTACAGGTGACCAGTGACCCCTGTTTCAGACCTCAGAGATCTGCATGGTAATGACTCATTTAACTCACAACCACCAAGGAGGCAGGATGTGGTAGTTTAAGAGGCATCTGGGCATAGAGGGGGGCATTAGAGCCAACCACCTGAATTTGAGCATTACTCTCTACTTACCACTTCGGTAACTATGGGTACAGAATCTGTCACTCTGGACCTCTGTTCCCTCATCTGTAATGGGAGAGTCACGACGCCTGCCCCATGGGGTTATTGTAGAGTAGTGCCTGGCACGTGGAAGGGATTAAATACCCACTTTACAGAGAAGAAAGTGGAGGCAGCCTTCCCATCTTCCAGCAATACTTACTGGCACCTGGTCCTGCCAGGGAGCTGGAGTGGAAAAGGAGAGCCCACCAGGCCTCTGAGAAGTCAAAAGATTTATCCCCTGTGGGCTGCGCACCTGCACAAGCCTTTCCTCTTGCCTAATCTTCCTCAGTTTTGCTCTCTGTATGATGGCTGCCATGCTGTCCCCCACGGCTCTCCAGAGAGATAAACTCAGTAGATGAGGTAGTGGTTTGGTGCCTGGATCCCCAGGGTTCAAATCCTAGAGCCTATCTTTTGTAGGTGTAACCTGGGCAGGTTGTTACACCTCTGTGTGACTCAGTTGCTCATCCATAAAATGGGGTTGATAATAATGTAAACCTCACAGGGCCTTGTGAGGATTAAAATAAGTAAGCTCATATAAAAGGGTTAGGCGGGCAGTGTGTGGTATCTGACATTATGTATTACTCTTTGTTACCATTATTACTATTGCTACCTCAACTCTAAGAACCCTGTGGTTGTGAGAAGGATCTTAATTTTATGTGCCACTAAGGAAAACAGGGCGCAGGTGAAGTGGCTTTCCTGTAGTGCCAGCTACTCCGGAGGCTGAGGCAGTAGGAACGCTTCAGCCCACGAGTTGGAGATCAGCCTGAGCAACATGGTTAGACACTGTCTCAACCAAACAAGCCAAACACACAGAACAAAAAAAAAAAAAAAAAAAAAAAAAAAGAGGGAGGAACCCTGCAATGCACCATTGCATATAATCCTTAAGGATTTAGATGTCAAACTGCGAAAAATAACTCCTAAAAGAAAGGAGAAAATCAGGCATTAAGCATAGACGACTGTTGTTACATTTTTGTTAATTAATGAAAACAACTTTGTAGTACTTTTTTACAAAAAAGGGAATGTTATCTTTCAGCTCGGGGAATAACCTTGGGGTCTTCTTAAAGGAGGCGCTCAGAACTCAGTCTGCTTCTTTCCCTTTTGGTTCCCAGCAGGATGTGCCCAAGCCCACCGCGGCAGCGGGCCGCTGCTCAGGCCTAGCCCGGCGGGTGCTGACCATCGGCTTCGCCCTGCTCATCCTGGGCCTCATGACCTGGGCCTATGCCGCCGGCGTGCCGCTGGCTTCCGATCGCTATGGCCTCCTGGCCTTCGGTCTCTACGGAGCCTTCCTCTCGGCGCACCTGGTAGCGCAGAGTCTCTTCGCGTACCTGGAGCACCGGCGGGTGTTGGCTGCAGCGCGGCGCGCGGCAGCACGGGGGCCACTCGACACAGCCACCGCCCGCAGCGTGGCGCTGACCATCTCCGCGTACCAGGAGGACCCGGCGTACCTGCGCCAGTGTCTGACGTCCGCCCGCGCCCTGCTGTACCCGCGAGCGCGGCTGCGCGTGCTCATGGTGGTGGACGGCAACCGCGCCGAGGACCTCTACATGGTTGACATGTTCCGCGAGGTCTTCGCCGACGAGGACCCGGCCACCTACGTGTGGGACGGCAACTACCACCAGCCCTGGGAACCTGCGGCTGCGGGCGCGGTGGGCACCGGCGCCTACCGGGAGGTGGAGGCGGAAGATCCCGGGCGGCTGGCGGTGGAGGCGCTGGTGAGGACACGCAGGTGCGTGTGCGTGGCGCAGCGCTGGGGCGGCAAGCGCGAGGTCATGTACACAGCCTTCAAGGCGCTGGGCGACTCTGTGGACTATGTGCAGGTGAGTGGACGGTGCCCACCCGTGACCCTGACGCCCCCATTTCCCCGGGGTTTTTCATTCAAGGTAGAGATTCGAATGAACCTCTTCTCTTTTTTTTCCAATATTTTTGAGATGTTGCTAGACCTTTACTTGATTCATTTATTTAATGTGGTGCTGAGAATTGAACCAAGTGCCTCACACATGCTAGGCAAGCGCTCTGCCACTGAGCTGCAACCCCAGCCCCAGTGAACCTCTTCTTTATTCATTCATCCATTCAACGGAGAGATTTTCCTTCACTCATTCATACATACGTCTATTCATCCATCCAGTATGGAGATAATGCCTTCATTTATTGGTATTCATCCATTCATCTCTCCATTTATTTAATATAGAAATTCATTCATTCATCCATTCATCCAGCCAATATGTAGATCATGCATTCATTTACCCTTTCAGTATACAGATAAAGTCATTCCTTCATTTATCCATTTCTCCATTCACCAACCTATTCCAGGCAGAAACTCTTTGCTTTATTCATTCATCTATGCATCTAGTCTTTCATTTAATATAGACGTTCATTCATCTAGCCATCTATTCATTATAATATTTTCATCCTGTCAATGCAGAAATTCATTCCTTCACCCTTCCAACATGCATCTATCTGCCCACTCAATATGGAGATTGTTCATTCCTTTCTCCATTCAGTGGAGAAAGTCTTTCTTTCACTCATTGCAGGCAGAGATTCTTTACTTCATCCATTCATTCACTCATCCAGTCATCTATGCATTCATTTAATATAATATTAATTCCTTCTTTCTTCATTCATTCAGTATAGAAATTCTTTCACTCATTCATTCATGCATCTATCTGTTCACCCAATATGGAAGGCTTTGCTCATGTATTCCAGTCATTTATCCATTAAATGTAGAGATTTGTTCCCTCCCTTCCTCCATCTTCCTTCATCCACCTGTGAAGATTCTTTGGTTCATCTGCCTGTCTACTCAATATAGAGATGAATTTATTTAGTCTTTCATTCACCTATTCAGTGTAGAGATTTTCTCACTAATATGTTACATTAGATTTCTAATGCTGCATAACAAATTATAAATTTGGCAACTCAAAACAAAACAGTTATCTCCAAGTTGTTACTATAACTTATTACCTCATAGTTTCTATGAGTCAGAAATCTAAGCACAAACTAACTGGGTTTTCTGTTCAGGATATCACCACCAGGCCTCAATGGAGGTGTCAGCTCAAGTGGGGTCTTATCTGAGACTGGGGGTCTTCTTCCAAGCTCATGTGTTTGTTGGCAGAATTTTTTTTTAACTGCTGTGGAACTCAGGGTAGCTTGCTTTTTTAAGGCCAGCAAGAAAGAGTCTCTGTTTTCTAGACCCTTTTGTAAAGGCCTTGTCTGATTGGATCAGGCCCACCAAGAATGGTTTCCTTTTGATTAACTCATAGTCAGTAGATTTGGGTTCTTAATTACACTGCAAAACCCAGTCGCCTTTGCCATATAGAGTAATAAAGTAATATGAGTTATATCCCATCCCTTTTGCCAGATCCTGTTGATCAGAAGCAAGTCACAGGTCTCTCCCATACACCAGAGTAGGGCAGTACACAAGCCATCTTGCAGTACATCTAAAATGTGGTTAGACCTTGAAAACTCAACATTATGTTCAGATTGTTTGCAGAGTGCCCCAGCTGCCCTCCCTGACCCTTGGTGCTCTCCCTTCGAGCACCAGCCCTGTTGGAGGTCTGGTCTGATACTGACCTCTTCCACTTCACAGGTCTGTGACTCAGACACCAGGCTGGACCCCATGGCACTGCTGGAGCTGGTCCGGGTACTGGATGAGGACCCCCGGGTAGGGGCTGTTGGGGGGGATGTGCGAATCCTCAACCCTCTGGACTCGTGGGTCAGCTTCCTGAGCAGCCTGCGGTACTGGGTAGCCTTCAATGTGGAGCGTGCTTGTCAGAGCTACTTCCACTGCGTGTCTTGCATCAGTGGTCCTCTTGGTGAGCTTGCCTGGGGCTTGTGAGGGGCATGGATCGGGGGCAGGGAGAAGAGGAGCCAGAGAAGGAGAAGGAGTGATTGAAGTGGGGAGAAAGACGAGGTGGGGATGAGAATTGGAGATGGGGTAAAACTGGAGTCAGCAGTGAGTGGGCTGGACTGGCTTTGGTGTGGGGAGTGGGTTTGGGGAAAGGATGTAGGTGGAGATTGAGGCTGGGGCTGGAGAAGGACTCGTGGAGAGGATTCCATGGAGCTGATGTTAGGGACAGAGCTGGGCCTGGCTTGAGGTCCGCAATGAGTTTTGGATGGAGCTGACAATGGCTATGGCGGTTGAGATGAGATTGGGTGGGTTGAGAGTCAAGTGGGTGTGGTCTAGTGACAGGCCACCTGGAATAGTGATGGCCTTGTGGACAGACTGGGGCTGGATCTGTGCTTGGAGACAGAAGGGGCTGAGATGAGAATGGAGATGGTGATGGATGGGGTTGGGGTTGGGATTGGAGATGGGGTTGCGGATGGCATTGGCAGTGGCCAAGACTGATGCCCTGGACTGCCCTGCCCCCACCTAGGCCTGTATAGAAACAACCTCCTGCAGCAATTCCTGGAGGCCTGGTACAACCAGAAGTTCCTGGGCACCCACTGCACTTTTGGGGATGACCGGCATCTCACCAACCGCATGCTCAGCATGGGCTATGCTACCAAGTAAGCTGAGGGGACCAGGTGGTGGGGTGTGTGAAGGATCACAGTGTGTGTGTGTGTGTGTGTGTGTGTGTGTGTGTGTCTGGTGGGAACTTTCCAGACTCAAAGTAGCTTGCAGGACAATGGGCTCTATCTGGTGAGACACTGGAGGGGAGAGGAAGATTTCTTAAGGATCAAAGGGGCATTGCATTGAGCCCGTGCACTCGACCTAGTGAGATATTAGTAGGGAGAGGAAGGTACCCTAAGGGACAATGGGTGATGTTTGCATTGAACCATGTGACCTAATAAACTCTACCAAGTGAAGCAGGGGTGGGTGAGGATTCCACCTGGAAGAAGCAAGGTGGGAGGGAATGAGCTAGATCTAACATGGAGACCATGACAGCACCCATCACACTAGTATAGGGTGAGGGGTGAGCTGATGGGGTGGCTCTGGTGGGGAAGCCAGTGAGAGGAGTCAGGTTGGAGACAGGGAGAGTGCCTGGACTTGCTCACAGCATCATTCAGAAGTGAAGCCTTCAGAAATCTGCAGTGGGCCTTAGCAGCTAGGTCCAGTGTTCAGGGGAGTGATATCCTCAACCCAGACCCAGTGAAAGTCCCAGAGAGTACATGGGACATATCAAGGGAACCATTGGCACATGCTGAAGGCAGGCACTGGGCAAGTGTTCATTAAGAACTTACAATGCTTTAAGCTCTGGGAACACAATAGTAAACACAAGGACACAAATTCATGCTCCAGTGATTGAGGAGACGGATAATAAGTGAGATAAATCCATAGAACATATAGCATGTTAACAACATATACATGTTAACAACATATGTGGAAATGAAGCCTGGAAAGGGGACCTTCTAGGGAAGGGAATCAAGTGTCAAATGCAGAGCCTGAGCGGGAAGCAGCGACCCATGCCTGTAATCCCAGGGACTCCAGAGACTGAGAGGAAAGGATAGCAAATGTGAGGGTAGTCTCAGCAATTTGGCAAGACCCTGTCTCAAAAGAAGAAATGGAAAGGACTGGGGAGGTAGCTCTGTGGTGAAGCAGCCCTGGATTCTATCCCCAGTGCCAAGAAAAGAAAAGAAAGAAAGAAAGAAAAGAAAAGAAAAGAAAAGAAAAGAAAAGAAAAGAAAAGAAAAAGGGGTGGCTGAGGATTGAGGATTGGGATTGAGGTGAGTGGTGTGGCTGGAACAGTGAGCCAGTGTGAGGACAGAGTACATCAGGGGGAGAGCAAGAGGAGAGGGGCGGAGGGTTCTGTGGTGGACTAAGATGAAGGAGCCCTGGGGTTGTGAACAGAAGGCCAGCATGTCCTAACAGTGGCCCTCAGGCAGCTGTTTTGAGTACAGACTGCAAGGGCAGAAGCAGGCAGGCCATTGAGGATGCCAGGTGACACAAGGGAGGGGGACTGGACACTGTCAAGTAAGGCCCTTGGGGATAGGACAGTTTGACCTGCCTAATGAACTGACCACGGGTGGCCACCCAGCGAATTTTCACAAACAGGATTCTATCTAGCCTATGTGGGCTTGGCGGGGAAAGTACGCGGGGACTATTAACGACGTCTGGGGCAGCCACAGGAAGGAGACCTGAGGTTCCCTAGAGAACGTCTAACCCACGGACTACCCTAGGTAGCCACCACGCCCGTCTTGTTCCTCATTGTAGGGTCTGCCAATAACAGTGAGCACAATTGCGTTAGTAATGTATTAGTGATGGTATTAGTAATGGTGTAACTGTAATGATATTAGTAATGCCAATAGTGATGGTATTAGTCACAGTAAAAACAGACGCAGCTAGCAGTTTATTGAGCAAGTATTATAGACTGGTCCTAAGCGCTTGGCATATACTCCTCAGGCTGTCTGCACAATGTCCTTAGTAGAACGGAACTTTTCTTGTCCCTATTTTACTCATGAGAAAACTGAGGTCCAGAGAGGTTAAGAAACTTGCCCCAGCGGAGGTCCTGCTGGCTCGGGAATCCTGCCGGGCCCCGGGGAGCCGCGCTGAGGTCCTCCTTTGTCGCACCGCCCAGGTACACCTCGCGGTCCCGCTGCTACTCGGAGACGCCCTCTTCCTTCCTGCGCTGGCTTAGCCAGCAGACGCGCTGGTCCAAGTCCTACTTCCGCGAGTGGCTGTACAACGCGCTGTGGTGGCACCGGCATCACGCGTGGATGACCTACGAGGCGGTGGTGTCCGGCCTCTTCCCGTTCTTCGTGGCGGCCACCGTGCTGCGGCTCTTCTACGCCGGGCGCCCGTGGGCGCTGCTCTGGGTGCTGCTGTGCGTGCAGGGCGTGGCGCTGGCCAAGGCGGCCTTCGCGGCCTGGCTGCGCGGCTGCCTTCGCATGGTGCTGCTCTCGCTCTACGCGCCGCTCTACATGTGCGGCCTGCTGCCCGCCAAATTCCTGGCGCTGGTCACCATGAACCAGAGTGGCTGGGGCACCTCGGGTCGCCGGAAACTGGCCGCCAACTACGTCCCACTGCTGCCGCTGGCCCTCTGGGCCTTGCTGCTGCTCGGGGGCCTGGTACGCAGCGTGGCCCAGGAGGCCAGGGCCGACTGGTGCAGCCCCTCCCGGGCTGCCGAGGCCTACCACCTGGCGGCCGGCGCCGGCGCCTATGTGGGCTACTGGGTGGTGATGCTGACGCTGTACTGGGTGGGCGTGCGGAGGCTCTGCCGGCGGAGGAGCGGGGGCTACCGCATCCAGGTGTGAGTCCGCCTCTGCTACCGCGCCAGGGCCTTCAGGGGAGACAGGGGGAGACCTGCGGGCCCCAACCCCCTGGAGGATTCTCTGGGCCTCAGTTTACCTCCTCTGTAAAATGAGGGGGTCGTGCAAGGCCCTTCAATCAGGACTATATTGGGGCTGAGACCATTTTGGGTCTTGGGAAGGGGTATTTATTGATCAGGGTGTGGGTTTTTAGGATGGGGGAAAGGGCCCCACTTTCTCCCTGTTCTTATTTAATCTGTTTGTACTGTGATTAGGATGTAATAAAGAATTTTATTTATTTTCCTTTGAATGGCCACTCCCATTTTATTTCCAGAACTTGGGTCTCTGCATGATGGGAATTGGGGGGTCCCAGGGCTGACTGCCCGGTGCTGGCTGCCAAACCTGGACACCTCTCCTTCCTGGAACCTAGGATCCCTGTGTGGAAAACAGGGATGTTGGTCCTGGAGTCAGCGTTGTTGTGAGGTGTAAGGTGCTTGAAGTATTCGAAGATGTTTGCAGAGCCCCTCCTACCGGCGGGGGGCAGCAGCTGCCCCTCGCTAAGAGGACTAAGCCACGCTGTTCTCCTCAACCCCCAGCGTGGCCTCCCCAACCTCACCCGCGGGGATAGATTCCAAGAGGAAAACTTTCAGGATGCCCACTCCACATCTGACCTCTCACCTGGATCTCTGCCCACACACACTACCTCCCTCCCACTGCTGAGGGTGAACTGTCAGTGCACCCAGCCTAGGCCAGCCCTCTGCTCTCCTCAGACACCTCACTCCAGCAGGTCTTCCCACCTGATCCACATCATTAGTTCTTCCCTTCCTTTGAGGTCTTCCCCATTAGCATCAAAATATGCTTTTATTCTCCCAATTTAAAGATTGTCTCTAGACTTCAGTTTCCCCTTGAGCTTCTGTTCCATTTCTGTTTGGCAAAACTCAAGATGAGTTGGCTGTATTTGTTTCCAATTCCCCCCCCCCTACAAAGTTCATCCTTTCCAAGTGTACAAACGAGTGTTTTTAGTTTAAAGATTGGTGCAGCTTTCTATCCCTGTGACCAGTGCCTGAGATGATGGACTTAAAACAAGGGAAGGTTTGGTTTTGCTGATGGTTTCAGTCCATGGTTGGTCGCTTGGCTCTGCTGCTTCAGGCCTACATGGCACAGGAAATCATGGTGGGAGGATGTCTGTCCACCTCAATGAAGTCAAAAAGCAAAGAAAGGCAGGAGGGCCAGGCACAGAGGCCACATCTGTAATTCCAGGGACTCCAGAGGCTGAGGCAGGAGGAGTGCAAGTTTCAGCAACTTAGTGAGATGGTCTCAGAATAAAAACGAAAAGGACTCGGGATGTAGCTCAGTGGTAAATTGCCCCAGGTTCAGATCCCAGTACCAAAAAAAAAAAGAGAGAGAGAGAGATGGATGGAGGGAGGGGAGAGGAGAGGGGAGGGGAGGAGAGGGGAGGGGAGGGGAGGGAGAAGGATAGGAGAGAGAGAGAGAGAGAGGAAAAAAAGAAGTGCTGGGGTCTCAATATCCCCTCAAGAGCATGCCCCCATGACCTACTTTCCTTCACCTGGCCCCACCTTCTAAAGGCTGCACTGCTTCCCAACAGCACCACAAGCTGACAGCCAAGCCTTTAGCACATGGGCCTTTGGGGACATTTAAGATCCAAACTATAGCAACCAGAATCTAATTTTAAAGCATTTTCATCACCCTGCAAAAAGGAGCCCCACCCCCACTGCATCACTTCTCATTCCTCAACTCCCTCTCTCTCCAAGACCTGGGCAGGTGCTTGCCTGCTTCCTGTGGACAGATTTTCCTATTGTGAATATTTCTTACAAATGGAATCATGGAGCATGAGCTCTTCTGTGGCTTTCTTCATTCAGCATGCTGTCCAGGTTTATCCACACTGTGGCAGGCATCTTTGATAGGTTCATTCCTATCCATGGCCAAACAATCTTCCATAGCATACCTTGTCTCTCCGTTCATCAGCTGATGGACATTGGGAGGTTTCCATTTTAGGGCTACTAGGAATGATACTATTATGAACATTCATGTCCACGTTTTTGGATGGACGTACAGTTTTCATTCTCTGGATTATATACTTGAATGGAATTGCTGGGTCCTATGGAAATTCTAACTTAATTGTTGATGAACTGCTAGGTGTGTGCCAGTTTACATTCCACCAGCACTGTTACCAGGGTTCCAATTTTCTGCACCATCACCAAAGTCACTACCTGACCTTTTGATTACAGGCTGTCCTAGCAGGTGTGGAGTGCCGTCTCACTGTGGTTTTGATTTGATTTCCCTCATGACTGATGCTGCCATTGACTCAATCCCAAGCCAGGCAGATGCACTGACTCCTCACCTCTCCTTCTGCATGCTCTAGTCCAGTTCACCATGATGTCCATATTGCTAAAGCCAAGGGCGATTCTCAGGAATCCTATTTAATGATTTGGTGGCATGTGGCACAGTCACTCCTGCTCCCTCCTGAACACTTCACGTGGCTTTCAGGATGCCACAGGTGCCCTGCTGCCCTCTTCCCTGTTCTTGTTCCGGGTTCCTCGTCCTACAGTGATTTTCTACTGGGGAAGCCTCGTCTCACCTCTCATCCACTGCACTTGCTTCCTCAGTGCATCCAGTGTTTTGGTTCTGAGCACCTCCTTCAAGCTCTGTGCCTGGAGATGGGATTCCCAAACTTTTATTTCCAGATGAGACCTTGCCCCTAAATTCCTGGCTTGTATATCCACCTGCCTCACAGACATACCCCTTGACCCAAGAGGCATCTCACACCCAAGTGCCAATGTTTCCTCCCCCAACGCCCACAAAACCTGCTCTTCCAACAGTGTTCCCATCTCAGGAAACAACTGCATCATTCCAGCTGCACAGGCCAAAAATGTACTGTTGTCCTGTCCACAACAGAAGCCACCACTACGTGGGACTATATAACACTCCTTTCGCTCACTCATTGGTTCAGTCACAAACACATTTACCAAGTGCCCACCGAGTTCCTCGCGCTTTGCCAGGTTTGAGAGAACAGAAATGTGTGAGACCTCTGCCGGATGAGCTCCCAGCCCAGCGGACGGAGTGAGATCCATAGTTAGGAATACCTGGACATGACTCTCTATGACATCTGCTGCCCTGGCACGGGGGCTGTTGGAACTAATTAAAGCCACCTAAGGTTAGAAACTCAGCTCCCTGGCTGCACTGGGCACCCTTCAAGTACCTTGTAGCCACAGGAGGCTGGTGCTGCATAGGGATAGTACAGCTCCAGAACGTTTGCATTGATGCAGACAGTTCTGCTGGACAGTGCTGACAGTGACCTCGGCCCCACTCCCTCCCACACCCAGCATTCTGACCCATCAGTGAATCCTACTGGTTCTGCTTCCTGGAACACCTGAAGCTGCTGCTCCTCACCTTCCCTTGTCCCCTCGAGCTTCACTTCTGCCTGGATTACTGCAGTCCTAACAGTGACCCTTGCCAAACCCTGACCCCAACTCTTGTACATCGAATCCTGACCTCTCTTGGTTCAAACAGTGCCATGACTCTCAGAGGAAAATCCACGGGCCCTGCAGTGCCCCCTTCCTGACCCGTTTCCCTGCCCTTGTAGGGTACTCACTTTCTGCAGCCCTGTTCCAGCTACACCCACCTCCTTACACCCCCACATCCTGGCTCTCCTGGCTTGCCTCCCTCAGGGCTCCTGCCCCAGCAGTTCTTGCCTAGACCAACCTTAACACAATATGGGGTGGCTCACACCACCCTCGTGCCCTTCAGGTCTTCCTCAAATACCACCTTCTCAGCCAGGCCTTCAAAGATCTGCAGTCACCCCCACCCCACACCCCGCCTTCTCATGTACCGTCATGACTTGATGTATATTTTATTCTGCTTAATTTCTTGCTTTTTATCTGCTTGTGACATAGTAAGAAATATATATGAGGTGTCTACCTTCAGTTCCTGACACAGTGGCTAAATCACTTGGACTTTTCCTGGTAGCAGGAGCATCTTTTGTTCTCCTGTCTTGGTGGGCTCCTGGATAGGGCAGATCAGCAAGACCAGACGAACTATGACTAGGCACTTGGATTTTTCAGCCACACCTGCCCTCCTTGAGGGGGGGAGAGGGGCTGAGGGATAACTGATAACTGTCCATGTCAACATCGGGAAGCCTCCAGAAAACCCCCATCATAGGAGGTTCAGAGCTTCAGGGTTGGCAAACACACCCACGTCAGGAGGATGGTGTACCCCAACTCCACAGGGACAGAAATGCCTTCACTTGGGACCCTGTCAGCCCTCCCCTTATGTCCCTCTTCTGGCTATGAATGCTCCCTTCATAATATCCTTTATAATCATCTGGTAAACATAAGCAAATGTTTCCCTGAGTTATATGAGCTACTCTAGCAAAGTACCAAACTGGGGGTGGAGGGAAGGTTTCAGGACTCACTAGCTTTGCAGCCAAGTTGGACAGAAGTGACTGGTGTCTGAGGGCAGGTAGTCTCCTGCACCTGATCCCTTAAAACCTGCAGAGCATGACACTAACTCTAAGCAGCTGGTTTCAGAACTGAATTAAACTGTATAATATTCAACTGGTGTCCAGAGTTGGGGAATTAGTTGGTAAAAGGGGAAAAATCCTGCATTGGTGTCAGAAGTGTCCAAGAAATAAATTTCCTTTTACCACTAGAATCTAAGTTCAATGAGAGCACAGATTTGTTCGTTGCCGGTTCTAGAATGCCTTGAAAATACCTGGCAACACCAAGTGGTCAATGCGTACACTGAAGGAGTCGATGAAGGGGCACACATCAGCGAACAAGAATGAAGACATGCCCAGCAGCACCCTTCCCAGGCAGGGAGGACACATCCATCCAAATGAAGGCAGTGTTAGCAGCACACCCAGATGAGCCCTTTGCATGAGTGCATGTTGAAGGGTCACCCAGGCAGGGAGTCCTTCAGAGAAGGCGCAGAGGTACAAGCATGGTGGTGAACAGAGAGGAAGGAGAAAGGGGCCGAGGAACTGTAGGGTAGATGAGTGGTGCCTCCCCCTGGATCTTTGATGGGAGACAAGGCCAGCAAGATCAGCAAGGGCTAGAACCTGCAAAGTCTTGGAGGCTTTGCCAAGGAATTGCAGTTTGTCCCAATGGCAACAGGGAGCCACTGAAGGATTTGGAGCAGAGAAGTGACCCAATCTGAAACACCCCAAAATCCTCCAGCTGCCAAGTGGAATGAGGTCAAGCAGAGGCAGGGAGGCCAGTGAAGAGGCTGCTATGGTGATCCAGACAGATGTGGAGACTCGGATTACCAAAAGAGCAGTTCATGAGAGCAAAGTTTAAAAGGCCAAGGAAATGGGTTCAAAGTGGAGGTGGAATAAAACACCACACTTAGGCTTGTGGATATTGAGCTGCTAGAAGGATGTGGGGAGATGAAGGCTTTAAGGGAGACATTTAGGCTCTGGGTGTCTTCTGCAGGGAGATGTCAGGGAGACTGACAGACACAGGGAGGGGCCGGAGGCTGGCACCAAGAGCTTGGCTTAGCAGTGGGCCTTGCACTGTGACAGTTGTGCCTGCAACTGCCACCATGGGGGCCAGACACCTGAGCATGCCAGGGGTATGCTGTTCTTACTTCTGAGTTAATAGTGCCCACCTTCAAAGATGAAAGAATCCAGAATCTGAAATATATTCTTTATTTTAGGAATAGAAATAGGACAAGAAAGAGATAGCTTTGTTAGTTGCCACTGACGTACCATCGAATGAACATCCTGGGGACACAAGGAGACACATGTATTGGAGGAGGGGTTGGTAAGAGAAACAATGGTCCCGAAGCCTTGTTCTGGATCTCAAAGGTGAACAGGGCCTGACTCCCAGATGGGCAGGGGGGGGGGGGGGGGGGGGGGGGGGGGGGGGGAGCTGGGATCTGGACCCATGGGTCTTAAGAAAGAGAAACTGGGGACTGGACTCCAGGGTTTGGGGGAGGAGGGCTGGAAACTGAACCCCTGAATCTGAGGGAGGAGGGCTGGGGTCTGGACCCCTGGATCTGAAGGAGGAGGCACTGGGATCTAGATTTCTGGGTCTGAAGAAGGGACTGGGACCTGGGTTCCTGGTGGGGGAGGGGAGCGGGTAGCTGGAACCTGGACCTCTTGAGTCTGAGGGAGGAGGGCTGGAGTCTAGAGTCCTGGGTCTGAGCCTGGACCCCTGGGTCTGGGGGAGGACGGCTGGGGTTTCTGGGTCTGAGGGAAGAGGGACTAGGATTTGGACTCCCAGGTCGGAAGGAGGTGCTACTGGGATCTAGCGTTCTGGCTCTGCAGGAGGGACTAGCACCTGGGCTCCTGGGTTGGGTGTGGGGGCTGCTGGGGCCTGGACCTCTCAAGTCTGAAGGAGGAGGGCTGGAGTCTTGAGTACTAGGTCTGGGCCTGGACCCCTGGGTCTGGGGGAGGACGGCTGGGGCCTGTCCCCTGGGTCTGAGGGAGGGGCAGCAGGACGCTGGGACTCACCACGCCAGCATGGTTGCCATCGCCGATACCAGGGCCGCGACGGCGGCGAGCAGGCACAGGTTGCCCGGCGTCAGAGCCTCGGGCCTGGTCAGCAGCTCGCCCAGGGTGGGACTCCAGGGCTCGATCATTTCTGCGTCCCGCGGCGCCCACCGCATCACTTCCCGGAACGCTACTTGGAGCTCCGTCTCGCCGCGCGGGGGCGGGCCCGTCACTGCGGGGGCGCGCACGTCACCGGGCAGAGCCCCGCCCCCACCCGTCCCCGCGCCCTCCCGCGCGCCCCGCACCGTTAAGGAAGAAGTAGAGCCGCGCCAGGGGGCGCTGGTCGTGCTTGATCACGCAGGAGAAGGTGCCACTGTGCTTGGGCTGCACTGGCCGGATCCGTGCCAGGTACCCTTGGGCCTGGGGCACATCTTGGAAGTAGGACACGTCCCGAGTGCGGATCTGCGAGGCGGGAGCACCCGAGCCGGGCCTTACTCGCCCACCTCCGAGCGCCGCCCCAGCTCCCGCCCCGGCCCGGCTCCGCCCGCCGCTGCTCGCCGCGCATCCCCAGGCGCGCCCCACCAGCTGCTCCCTAAACCCTTCAGGGGCTCCCGCCCTGACTCACACCTCCGGCAGCGAACTTCCAGGAATAGGTGATCTCCTCTCGTGGCAGCTGGAAGCCCACGACACAAGTGAACATAGCCTGGTCCCCCCGATTCACCGTCACGTCCTGAACTGAGGACGAAGGGGGACGCTCCCGCGGGCCGCCTCCGCGGGTCCCCGCCCCTTCCTCGCGCCAGTCCTTTTTCTCCAGTTGGTGGTCCTGGCACTTCAGGCCCCGCCCCTCACCTGGACAATCCAAGGGGAGGTCGCAGAGGACGGAGAAGCACTTGCTGCAAAGGAAACGCCGGGCGACCTCCTGGACCCCTGTGGGGTGAGGACGCGGGATCTGGGTTCCATCTGCTGTTCCTTTCGTCAGCTGTGGGTTCTGTTAGGGCTCCCTGGGTCCCATGGACCAGGTGAACGCTCGACCTGCCTTTCCAGCGTCATTGCTTAGGTGCTTCGCACTCCTGGCCGCCCTCTAGACCTCCTGTTGGTTTTCTCGGGGGCCCTCGGACCCGTCCCCTATGAGCTTTTTAAGCAACCTGGCTGACTTTTCTCCAGGGTTCTTATTGACTTCCTTAGGATCTTAAGCTCACCCATTACCTGCCACCTTAAATCCCAGAATTCGCTCCGACCGCCCCTTTTCCCGCGATCCTATTTGTAATTAAGACCTTACCGCAGGGAGGGACGCAGGGCTGAACTGCGGAGAGAGGGGAAGCATTACTGCCCGAGAGAAATCCCGGGAGGGACCCAATCTAAAACTCCCCTAGATGATGTTACCAGGCCCGGCACCTTCCCCCGAGGGGCGGAGCCAGGCCTGTCTGCAAGGCTCTAGGCTAGGGCTGCAATGCTCCACCCAGGGGCGGGTCCGGGCCCGCAGAGCTCCATCCGTGGAGCTAGACGAGGTTAGAAAGCTCCACCTAAGGGCGGTGCCAGGCCCTCAGAGCCCCGCGAAGAGGTCAGACTTGGGCCTGTTCAGGATAGAGGGGTCTACACCTGTGCCTGGAGGACTGCGGGGACATCACTAGTGTATTCCAAGGAGGGGGCAGGACTGGATCCTTGGAGAAGCCAAGACCGAATTATTAGGAGGCCCAGTTAAAGAGGTAAGGAGGTAAGGCCAGTCTAGAAGTAGTTCACTAAGTAGGTCCAATTGGGGAGGGCATCTTTCAGAGTGCGGGGGAGGCAGTCACTGAGATCCAGTTAGAGGCCTGGGCAGGTCTGGGTCAGGACTGTGCTAAGACCCAAGACCCATGGAGCTGGACAGGACACCTGCCGTTGAAGGGGCGGGGCCAGATGCAGAGTGGTCCAGGCGGGATGGACAGCTGCCTACCAAGGGCTCCAGCTCCGAGAGGCCACCAGGGGACTGAACTGAGTGGTTCAGTTCAGTGGGCTCTCAGGAGTGGGTTTTTCTAATTGCGTGTATCCCGGGCAGGGGAGGAGGGCTGGAATCTGTTTTACCTTCTTTGAGCTCTCGAATGACGTTCTTCATTTCTTCCGCAGCAGTAGGAAAGGCTTTCTCAAAGGACCCTGGAGGGTAAAGAGGCCCTTGTAGAAACTGCCTTTACCTTGGCTGACCCACTCAACAGGACTCCCTCTCATGCTGTGTCCTTTTTGCACTCATCTCTGTTACTCCCACATCCTGTCTTCCTGCCTCCTTCATCTGTCTACTGTGAAGCCTGGCAAGTTCTATGACTCCCTCCTGCTTCCTGAGTGTCCCTGCTTTTCTCTCTCTCTCTCTCTCTCTGAAACAGAAAGCCTCCCATGAAGCATTTGCACTTACCTTGTTGGGAGAAAAGGGAGGATAATGACAAATTCCTCACCCAGGCCTACTAGGTCCTAGGTGGTATGACCAAGTTCCATCCTCCTCTTTCCCTTCACAGGAAAAGAACCACATTTCTAGCACCCCAGGGCCTTTGCACAAGCTGGCTTCAGATTCAGCATATCTTTCCTACGACTCATTCTCCATTTCTTACACCTCAAGTGTCACCTCTATAAGGTTTTTTCCATTATCACAAATCTACAGTCTTCTAGAGTTCCCTGGTTTTATCTCATAGCACGCCATTCATTTCATGCATAGCTCTTGCCAGTTTGCAGTTACACATACACATACACATATGCATATACACATATATATGCTGATCATTTAAGTATGTCTCTCAGGTAAATATGCCCTTGTTTAGTGTGTCTTCAGAACCCAAGGAATGAGGGGCCCTGTCTTAGAAAGAACTGAATAAATATGTGTACAATAAACTCCAGAATCCAGCTGGAACTGGAGACCACAGCAGTGGCCTGTGGCCCAGATCCATCCCTCGGATGTGTTATATTTGGCCTGGAAAGTGTTTTTTTAAAAATGAACTGGCTGCCAAGATATAAAATTTGGAAAAGTCACATAAAATATTTGGCATTGCTTTAAAATTTTTTGGAAAGACTGCAATGCAGAGGCCACCGCTACATGAGGTAGCATTATCTGGAGCTTAGCGGCTCCTCCCCACCCAGCCTCTGTTGGTATCTTTGACTTCATTTCCTCTGTTCCTGGTGTTCAGGCTGTGACCACTGCCACAGCTTCCAGGCTGCTGGGATTGTGGCTTTTTCCATTGGAGCTCTGCAGAGAACCTGGATGGCTGGACTGATCTCGTGGTGGTGGTGGTTTTGGAAATCAGAAACGTGGCAGGATGTCATAGGATGGAATGTGCCTTCCCTCTCCAAATTCACTTGTTGAGGTCCTAGTCCCCAGTGCCTCAGGCGTGACTATATTTGGGGAGTTCAAAGGAGGCAACTGAGTTCAAGTGAGGTCATTAGGGTGGGCCCTAGTCCAGAATGATTGGTGTCCTTGTAGGAAGAGGGAATTGGTAAGCAGATACCTCAGGAGGGAAGACCATAGAGACTCAGGGAGAAGACAGCCATCTAAGCCTTCAGAATAGACCAACCATGTCCACACTGAACACCTTGGTCTTGAACTTCTAGCCTCCGAAACTGCAAAGAAATACATTTCTGTTGTTTAAGTCACCTTGTCTGTCTATGTGCTTCATTTCAGCAGCCCTGGCAAGTAGAGCTTAAGCACTGGTAGTTGCCTCCCAATATCTAAAATTTCTCTTTAATAACAGAATGCTGTGTTTCACCTGGGAAAGCCCCCTTCCCCACCGAGCTAGAAGACTGTGGTCATGTGACCAAGTTGTGGCCTTTGAGATACAAGTGGCAGTGTCATATGTGAGTCACAGCCTTAAAAGGGATGTAATGTCACCCTACCAATTCCTTCCTCTTCCTCCATTCTGCTACCTGAAACTTGGTTTTGATGACTGGAGCTCTAGCAGTCACACAGGACCATGAGAACACAGGCAATGGCAGAGTAGAAAGCTGGAAGGAACTTAGGGTCCCCAAGAAACTGGAGCTCACCCTAAGTGCTTCATGTAGACTGATTTTATGTGGGAAAAATAAACTTCCAGTTTGCTGAAGCCATTGTAGAGAGGGAGGAAAGGTTCCTTTGTGACTCAGTGGAGGGAACTGAGGATATTGGCAAGAGAGTGGCTGAAGTGATGATCACCGGGTGCACTCAGAGAGGGACCACTGAAGCCAAGAAGTGGGTTCAAAACGAGGAGTCAAGGACTTAGAGGTCTTTCCTTGGCCACAGAGCAAGAGTGTGGTCTGAGATGGCAGGATGACCAAGAGGATGTGGTCAGTGTGGGGCGCTTGTTAGAGGCCAGGACGTTGGAGGAGTCATCGTGAGCTATCTACAGGACAAACCAAGTGACTCACAGGGTGAGTGAGTTGGGGACATCCCAGTGGCTGTGGAGGCAAGTGGGGTGGGCATGGCAGTGTTGGGCTGTGTTCCACACAGGACAAGCTGCATCAAACAGACCAAAAGAGGGTGCGGGGATGTTAGGAGGTCTCCCCCAAGGAGTGGCATGGCATGAGGCACCCCAGTTCTGGTTCACATCACCTGGGTTTGAGCCCCAGCATGTCTGTGAACGTACCCATCTCACACCTGATGGATTCCCTGTGCAACCTTGGTCAAGCGACTTCACTTCCTGACCCCTAGTCTTCTCCTTCATAAAATGGAGACGGAGTGTGCCTTACAGTGCAGGAAGGGGGCTGATTAAATGCCACAGGACATCTCAACTATCCAATGGCACCGTTTAATGTCTGCACATGATAGTGTCGATAAGCTCTCAGCAGGATGTGCTCCAGAGTGCTCTTATTGAGAGTTACAGGAGGGCAGACTATTATTTTTACTATCTCCAAATTTGGGATGGGGAAACGGAGGCCTGAAGCAGTTCGGGAAGTGGTCCAAGGTTACCCAGTACAGCGTTTTGAGTGCACCTACGTTCTGACTGCGACCTGTCACATGACGTCACGCATGCAGTCCAGTTGGTGCTTAAAAAGTTTCAGATTTTGGAGCATGTCAGATCTGGGGGGTCAGGGATGCCAACTACCCTGCCGTACTACCCACTCCCTGGTTTATATACACGAGCTGCTTCCCCATGACCACCAAGAGGTAGCACTAGGTGGGACCATCCACCTCTCCCGTCCTACCTCGGGGAGTCATCAGCGCTTCTTCCCTCCCCCCTCAACCACAAGCATCTGGTCCTGTCTGTCTCCAAACATCTAGGTATGCCCTTCCTGGCCAGCTGAGCCCCAGCTTCCCCTCTGGAAAGTGGGGCTGTATCGCTGCCCCTCACAGAGCTGGTATAAGAAGACATTTTAGGACGGTGATTAGCATAAACATCTGGCAGACCCCCTCCCATGCGCATGCGCAAGGTGGTGGCCAGGCGCAGCATCAGACCCTCCCTGTCCTTTTTCTTGCCCCATCCCATGAGGCTCAGACCTCACCTTGGCCCGCTGGACCACTGCCACTGGCAGGTCACCACCGGCTATATCTCACTGGTGTCCCACATGGCTGCTAGAGGGAATCCTGTCTCTCTGAGTAGCATCCTCCAGTAGCTCCCCCATCTCAAAAGCAGAAGACAAGGTTGTTGTAGGGGCCTACCACAGCCATTCTCAGTGTGTCCAAGCCAGCACCAGCACCACCTGCAGACTTGACAAAAATGGCTATTTTGGGGTCCTACTTCAGACCAGTTGGTCAGAAACAGAGGGCAGGCCAAGCAATCTGCACTGTAACAACTCCCAAGAGATTCTGATATATACTAACTAGGGCACGAGGACCACTGGTCTGTATGGCCTGATACCACCTAGTTTCTTGACACCTCTCTGAGTTCATCTGCACTGTAGCCCCACTGGCACCAGGGTCTTTGCATTGTCCTTTTCTCCTCCTGAGACTATTCTTCAAGACTTCTGGCTCTATCACCTCATTCCCATCTTTGCTCAATTGGATCCTCTCATCTGCACCCACTCTGACCAACCTATCTTACATGATCACTGCATTCCCTTCTCTGGTTTCCTCCACAGTACAGATCATCAACTGACATTATTTTATTGACGGTCTGTGCCCTGACCCTCAATAGTAAGCAACTCCAGGGCAGGAGGTGTGCAGTTTGGGGCCAGCTGTGTCTCCAGGGGCATTCCTGGCACAGTTGACAACCATCAGCTAAGGTACTGCACCCACTTCTCCCAGCATCTGGCCTCTCTCTCTGGTCCCTCCTCTGCAGGGCCTGGCTACACAACAGTCGACCCTGTCCACCCCTGCCCTACCCTCCATGGCTCCCCAGCTCCCCCAGGGAAGAATCTTCGTCTCCTGACTCTTCTGTTGAACCTGGCATCTGAGTATCTCCCTGCCTCCCAATGTTCCCTGTACCCCGGTCATTATGTCCTTCCTAACTCAGCCCATCATAGCCCGTTCCAGTTCATGTTCCCATGCCCCTCATCTCAGGAATGGCCTGCAGCCCAGCAGGCATAGAGCTAAACCCCAGGTACTGTCCCCAACCCTGCCTCCCGCTTCCCCAAACAGCCCTTCAGACCCAGGCCCCTCCCTCTGGCCCGACTCTGAGCTCCCCCTTCTGCTCAGGCCCCCTTCTCCTCAGGCCTGGATCCTCACTCCAGCTCCCTGCTCTCCCTCTAAGGTGTGCCCCCCAAGTGGCCCTAGAGAGGCCTCCCACAGCCAGAGCTGCACTCGTGCCTGGCCTTCACAAAACCCTCGTGACAGGCAGACCCCCTGGAGAGAAAGGGCATTTCCAGGAATCCCACTCC
Organism: Glaucomys volans; assembly: GCA_020662805.1. Lineage (NCBI taxonomy): Eukaryota > Metazoa > Chordata > Mammalia > Rodentia > Sciuridae > Glaucomys > Glaucomys volans. The sequence goes on from JAJEJO010002636.1 coordinate 299,429, forward strand.
CCCTCCTCTGGCTTCTCAGGCTCCCTTTTGGGGTGGGGTGTCCACAGCAGATCTTCTCCATGCTGCCTCCCCCCACCCTCCGCATGGATGGGAACCTCTTTTCAGGCTTCTTTGACCTAAAACTTGGTGGGAACAAAAGGCACCACTTTGGAGCTAGAGACAAGCCCTGGGCCCCTGGACCTCAGAGGAGGCAGTTAATCCTGCCAACAGGGTTCTGAGGCCTCCCCGGCACTGCGACCCTACCTGGCTCCACTCTGTCACCTGTGGGGAACTCGGGCCACAGGCCGTATGGGCAGGGTGACCAGGTGTGGCTGCTGCTAACACTGCCTCTCAGCAACCCTGTCCCTCAGCCTGATGTCCCTCTGCAGGGGGCACTGCTCACTACTGGGAGCAGCACATACATTGTGCCCATCCCAAGGCTGGCAGGTGTGCTCATTCTGCATGGCCGTCACCCGAATGACCTGCACTGCTGCCCCACCTGCTTTCCTGTCCACAATTAGCCTCACCGCCGTGGCCGTGCTCAATGAGCTGAAGGACTGCATGTCTGTGTGTCCTGTCTCCATGGCTACCCTGGGAGGCAGGAGACTGGCCCACTTTATAGATGGGTAAGCAGAGGCCAGGCCAGGGTCAGTGACACAGCTGGGCCTCACACTGGGTGGTTTCTGCCCACCCTTGGGCTCCTTGTCACCATCTGTGGCCTGGTTGCGTTTTCACTGTTCCCTTTTCCTAAAGAATAACCTAAGTCACTCAGGTTCATGGCCTTGCCTCTCCCAGACCACTGCCCAACTCCAGGGGTTCCTCCTGACCTCACACAGTTCAGGGGCTTCAAGCCAATTGCACAAGACACTCACCCTGGGTAGCTGCCACCTCCTGGAGGGAGAGGGCCATCTCGGTGAAGGCGTCTTGCAGGTGGCTTCTCTCCTCGTAGTCTGAGGGTGAGGACGGACGGGAGGCACCAGTGTGAACCTTCTGCTTCTGCCTGTCTCTGTCCCCCTCTCCCTGTCTCTGCCTCAGTGCCCATTCTCTGGCCTCTGACTCTATCCCGGTCTGCGTCCTCCTCTCTGACTCCTCTCCAACTCCCTTCCACACCATGGCGGACCCCACCATCTTCGGCAGGCATTTTTCACTCTTCATGTGTCCCTGTCTCTCTCTTTCCCTGAGTTTCTCCAGCCCTCCCCGCCCTTGCTCAGGGCCCGTCCAGGCCGGATGGTGTCCTTACTGATCTCCAGATTGGAGAGGCCCTCAAAGGCAGCTGTGAAGGCGTCCTGGCACTGCTCGATCCTTCTGGGGCCCTCCACCCTGACCCACATCTGGCAGACGCGGAGGCGCTCGGCATAAGTTGTGAAGCAGAGAAGGCAGGCCCAGGTGGACGCCCTGGACGCCAGCAGGGCCAGCAGGGCAGACGGGACAATGCTCACCAGGGACAGCAGGGCCATCTCAGAGGGTCTCAAGGCCTGGGGAGAAGCTGGTGACCTTTGTGAAGTCACTGCAGTGGGGGAGGGGCAGTGACCTGGGGCCAGAGGTTGGGTTTCAGTTGGTGGTCAAATGTCAGGATCCCAGGAAGGGTGTCAGGGGTCAGCCTGCAGTCCCTAGGCTTGTAGCTGGGCCAGACGCCAGGCTCCCAAGAACCTCACCTGTGACCCTGGACGTCCTCACAGGTTAAAGGGTCTCAGGGACCCAGAGACCGGCAATGCAGAGTGTAGTGGCCCCCAATAGGCCCCAGGGTGGGGGTGTCTCCATCGAGACAGATACAGGGACACTGAGTGCCAGAAGACAGAGAGAAGACTAAAAGAGCAGAGACAGGGAGAGATAGGTGTGTCTGAGAGCCAGACACAACCTGCAGAGAGAGCTGGGGACACCTCAGGAACCAGGTAGTGAGTGCAAGACAGAGAGAGGAAACCAAGTAGTCCTCCTGAGGGGAGAGACTCTGAGGAAAGGGTGAGGGCAGGGGGAGAGACATGGACAGAACAAGCGGCCCAGCTCCTTCTAAGGTCCCCAGGGCAGTGTACAGGCCTGGGGTCCCTGCCGCCCCGTCCCGTGCAGGGCGCAGCCTGGGGAAAGCTAGGAGGCCGTATAGTGATCTCCGTGGGTGTCCTCCTCAACTATACAACCTCCTACCTCAGCCCGGGGGGCGCCGTGGGTGGACAGACCGGGCAGATGGACAGATGTGGGCCAGGAGGGACAGGGAGGGTGGGGAGGGCCGGGGAGGTCCCAGCCGTGATGGTGAGCCCCCGACACAGACCCACAGACACGAGCTTGTGTGTGGCGAAGGCCCCGCAAGGTCGGTTCTACGGGTGGGTGCCAGGACCCAGGAGTCCGGGCCCCCGGCCCCCTCCTCCCCAAGGAACCTAGGAGTCTAGGGCCCCACCCACCTCCTCCCTCAGACCCAGGGGTCCAGGCACAGCCCTCCTCCCTCAGACCCAGGGGTCTAGGCCCAGCCTCCTCTCTTAGACCCAGGGGCCTAGCCATTTCTCTCCAAGGGAGTACAACCCAGGAGAAGACCTGGCTTCCCAGGTGCCAATGGGAACCCCACCAGTCTGGGAATTCAGCCTGTCAGTCACCTCTGCTCCCTCCCTCCCAGTCAGGTTGCCCAGACTTAGGTGCTGGGGATATAAAACCTTCAACCTGGGCTTTTGGTCCCCTCCAGTGACCTCTTGGCATTCACAGTGATGACAGCCATGATCCCCCACCCCTGACACTGCACAGCCCCAGCCCCAGTCTTCTCTGCCCCACCACAGCCCAGGGAAGGAGGTGCTATCTCTACCCCATTTTGCAGGTAAGCAGGGAAAAGGCTGAGCCTGGGGAGAGGAAGAGCCCTTGCAAGCCTGCCTGCTGCAGGTGGGAGGGGCCCTGGCAGCCGGCACCCACCCTCCCAGCATCAGAGCCTCTACCTGGAGTCTCCCTGCCCAGCTCTGGGCCTCCCTGGCTCACTCTCCTCAGCTCCTGTCCCTCTGCCCCGGTCTTTCCTATCCTGCCCTTTTCCATCCTACCATCTTCTCATACCTTACCTGGCTCCTGAGTCTGAGTCTCTCTCCTCTGCAGAGCTGCTCTGTCCTACTGCCTGCTTGCCCCCTGCCTCCTTCCTCCCTCTCTCCCTCTTTCTCATTCCTTTTCTACCCCTTCTCCTGTCCTTCATCCTCCCTCCCTTCCTGGCTTTGTCTCTCCTTCTCCCTGACCCTCTCCGCCCTTCTCCCACGATTTCAGTTTCCCTCTCCTCTCTCACCCTTTCCTCCCCTTTTTCGGCCGGCCTCCTTCCCCCCTGCTCCCCTCTCCCACCTCCCTCTCCTCCTCCGTCTGTCTCTCTCCCTTTCTCTCTTTCTCCTTCCCTCCCTCCCAGGTCTCCCCTCCCTCCCCTCCCCCCATCTTCTCTCTTTCTGTCTCCCCTCTCTTTCTCCTTCCCTCTCTCCCTCCCCCTCGCAGCTCGGAGCCAGGTCTGGAGCTGGGGGTGGGGTGGGGGTGGTTCGAGAAGGGGCCCCGGGCTGGGGTAGCGACCTGCTGAGGAGGGGGAGGAGAGGCGGGAAGGGGGCGGAGAAGGGAAGGGGGAGGTGGGGGCCGGAGACAGGCCTGCGGTCCCGGCTCTCTTCCCCCTTCCCTCCTTCCCAGCCTCCCAGACCCTCCGGCGGGGGCGAGAGTCAGGCCAAGGTGGGGAGGAAGGGGAAGGGAGGAGGCTCCCCCCCCACCAACCTGGCCCGGAGCCCGGGCCTGGGTTCCCAGCATGCCCTGGGGCTGCCTGGGGCCTGAGGAGGGGGGTGAGGGGAGCCGGGAAGCGAGAATCTTAAAGATTCCTGGGACCTGGGCATCTCCCCCACTCCCCAACCAGTTTCGTCTGGGGGAAACTGAGGCCGGGAGAGAAGGGTCAGGACTCGTTCAAGGTCACTGGACAAGGCGTTAGAGGAGCTCCTTGGGCCCATAGGTCTGCTTTGGGAAAGGGGTCGGCACTGTACTTCCCCCAGGCCTGGGTCCCCCTCCCCCTCTTTGCGGACCCTGGGGAGCCCCCAAGGGTCAGAGAGCAGACCCAAACAGTCTGGCACCATAGCAACCAGATGGCCCCGCCCCCTTAACCCCTGGAGGGCTGGACTCCAGCTGGGGCGAAAGAGGAGGTAGGGACTCCTGGGTTCCGGGACAGGACCCCCACACCCCCGCCCTAGTCCAGGCTGCTAGATAGAAAGATGCTAAGGTTCTAAAGGAGGAGGGGTTTAGGGTCCGCTCCTAGGGAGGAGGAACTGGGGTTCTGAACTCGGGTTTCCAAAGGGGGTGGGGGTTATAGTGTGAACTCCTAGGTCTGAACAAGAAGGTCGGGTGGGGCGGGGGGACCGGACTCCTGGGTCCTGCGGAAACGTTGGCTAGGGGTTCGGATTCTGGAATTCGGGTAAGGGGCAGGGTGGTGGACTCCCAGGTCTGAGGGAGGAGGGGGCTGAGGCCTGGAATCCCGGGTCCCCAAGGGAGCCTGGACGCTGGGCCTCTCCTCCGCCAGACATCCCCTGCCCCCGGCGCTGACCCGGGCCTGTCTGGCAGCCCAGACAACCTCCCCCTCCTCCTCAGCCCCCTCCCACTTGCACGGCTCACCCTTGACCCCTCAAAGCCCCGCAGCCCCATCCCTCCCCCTCCCCCTCCCCTCCTTCCAGCCAGACGTTAACCGTTCAGCTGCCGGAGGCACCTCCAACGCCAGACTGTCTTCCTCCACCTCCCCAGAGGTCTCGGGCATCTCGCCCTCAGTCCCCTCCACCCTCCGATCCTACCTATCCCAGCCCACGTCTCTCCTCCCTCTTGCATCTAGGAGGTGTTTCGAGCTTTTGCAGCCTCTGGACCCCGGAATCCAGGTCCCTAGCCCCCTCCTTCAATGATTCCCAGCCCCTCAGCCTCGAGAACCCAGAAATCCAGGCCCCGCAGCCTCCTCCCCTGGGGACCCTGGAGTCCGGCCCAAGTCCCATCCCCCTCCGGTTCCGCAGACTCACGGCTCCGGCGGCTCCCGCGTCGGGGAAGGGGTCTCCTCCACCAGCCCGGGGCCCGGCGGGAGGCCAGCCACCGCGGGTCCTCTCCATCCTCTCCCGCCTCCGCCGCCCGCGGCCTCTTCCCTTCCTCCCGCCGCCCCGCCATCCTCCTCCCAGTCCCCGCTCCCTCCGGCCGGCGCCTCCCGGGTCTGCGGTCCGGGGCTCCCCTCCCAGGACCCCGCTGGCGGCGCGGCTCGGACCAGCCCCCTCCCCGGGGGGCCCCCGCCCGGCCCCTCCCCGCTGCCCAGCCCAGTCCGGCCTGGCTTCCCCCCTGCCCCGGAGCTGGCCCCGGTCCAGGGGAAAAAATTCCATCCAGCCCCGGGGAGGAGGAGCGGGGCGGAGGAGGGAGCGGGGAGGGGAGGCCGGGCCAGGGGAGCATGACGCAGGGAGGAGGGAAGGGACAAAAGAGAGGCCGGGAGGCGGCGGGCGGCCGGCGCGCCCACCGCTCCCTCCCTCCTCCCTGGCCAGTCCCCGTTCTCTCTCGGCGGCTTTCCCTCGGTCCCCTCCGCCTCTCCTCCTTCCCTTCCCGGGCCACCTCCCTCTTCTCGCCAGCCTCCCTCCTGGCCCTGTGCGATCTCTCGCTGCCTCTCTTTGCTCGTGTCATTGTGTCATTCTTTCTTTCTGTCCTCGCTCCTGTCTCGGTATGTCTGCCCTTCCACTGCCGGCACGTCTTCATCCTTTGCGCTGTGGCTTCGGGTCTTCTCGTTTTATTCTTTCCTATTTCTTTCTGCCTGTCCCCTCCCTCTGTGTTCCTCTTGCTGCTCCCGGGCTCCGTCCTTCTCCCTCTCTCGGCTTTCTCCTTCCCTCTCTCCTCTTTCTCCTTAGCCTTCCCCAGGCAGGGTCTGCTGTTCCCACTCGCTCTCTCCGCTCTCCCAGCCTCCCTCCCCTTGCTGAGGTTTGGTACCCCCCGCCCCCCACTGGGGACTCAAAGGTGAATCAGACCCAAATCTGCCCTTGCAGCCGGAGCTCACGGTGTGGTGGAGGAGACAGACCCAGCCGCAGACAGTCCCATTCCAGGGTGATGGGGTGTGACCGAGGGCGAGACCAGAGGCTGTGAGAGCCAGGGCGGAAGGAATCCTCGCAGCAGGTCCACCGGGAGGACCTCCAGAGAAGGCGTGGTTGTGGCGTGACCTCCAAGAACCAGAAGTTAGACCTGAATTGTTGAGAGGGGCAGCAGTAAGGGCGTTCCAGGCCGAGGGCACAGCTTAAGCAAAGGCCCAAAGGCAGGAAACCAAGGTGATTCCGGAGAACAACAAAGCAGTCAAGTCTGACTAGAGCGGTAGGGGCCGGGAGCCAAGGAGCGTAGAAGAAGCTGGGGTGAGTGGGCGGGGCCCTTCTCGGCGTGTCGAAGGCCAGGCTGGGAACTTAGTCTTCCGAGAGTGACAGGGAGCCACGGAGGGTTGTGAGCAAGGGGAGGGACAGGGTCGGGTCTGAATGTCAGAGCTTTCCGGGGGCCATGGGTGGAGTGAAGGGGAGAGATGGACGGAGGTAGGACCAGCGGGCAGAGAGGAAGGGGTAGGGCAAGAGCCAAGGGACTGGGCACTGCTGGTTTGTGGGGGCGAAGCAGAAGGGGAGATGAGGCACTGAGGAGATGGAGTTGTTCCCAGCGGGGAACAGGAGGAAGAAGGCGGGAGGAGAGAGAGGGTGCTGTGGGCAGCTTAGAACCTAGGGGACTTTACAGGGCTGGGCACGTTTAGGGAGGACATTCAGGCAGTGGTTGATTCGTGGTTCTGGGGCTCCCTCCCACCTTGCTCCCAGCCACCCAATTCTTTTATCTGGGAACAACTTATGCTTACAAATTTCCTGTGCATTTTTCCAGAGGAATACTATACACCTATGCAATACCTTATACCATCCTCCCCTTTTTTGTCCTCAGATGGAATCACATTATCTTGCACCTTGCTTCTTTTAAACACTATGCCCCAAGGATTCCCTCACATCCATGCTATTAGACCTGCCTCTTTTGTTTACACGGCTCTATAATATTCCATTTATTTGTCCATAATTCATGCAATCAGTTGAGAGATTGGTAGTTGACACTAATGGATATTGCCTATTCAAATCTTCTGGTTTGTGTTTTTTAAAAAAATGATTTCATTCAGTGTTTTTAAGCCTCTGAACCTAGCTATTTGATAAATGCCCCTATGTCTTTTCATTTATTTTTTATTTTTTATTTTTTTTTACATTTACTACAGTGGTGCCCCCTTCTCTATAGTTTCATTTTCCAAGGTACCCACAGTGAACTACAATTTGAAACATTACACAGAATATTCCAGAAATAATTCACAAGTTCTAAATTGTACAGTGTAATGAAATCTTGCACCATCCTGCCCATGACCTCAGTCATCCCTTAGTCAGATGTATCGTTCTGTGTGCTACATGCCCATTCAGTCTTTCAGTAGCTGGTTCAGATTGAGTTAGCAGATTGACTCTTGCGATTGTGTTTTACACAATCCTTATTTTTCTTAATAATGATCCCCAAGTACAAAAATAGTGATGCTGGTGATTTATTATAATATGTTGTTTTAATTATTCTATCTTATTGTTCTTAAGCTCTAATTTGTAAATTAAACTTTATCATGGGCATGCATGTATAGAAAAAAAGAGCATTTGGTACTGTCCAAGGTTTCAGATGTTTACTGAGGGTCTTGGAACATCATGTCCACCCAGTGATTAGGGGGGGAGGATACCTGAATGATAGGAATAATAATATGAGAACACATACCCTTTATTGAGTGACTACTTGGGAAAGTCCCTGCACTAGGTGTTTGCTATACATTATATCATTTTTCACACAACCACCTTGTTATTAGAAACAGTTATTATTCCCTTGTAAGGACAAGTGACTTGCAGTTCTGAATAGTGAGTTGCCCAAAGTCAGTAACAGAGCCAGGGACTTAACCCAGGCCTCTCTGACTGTAAGTACCATGATTTGAGGGCAAGGGTTCTTCCTCAGTGAAAGTGTGCTACTGCTAGGGATGGATGTTGGGCACATGTAGACTTGTCATGCAATTACTGTCCCTCAGCATTCACCTCAGATGCTGTGAACTGGTCGGGACAGCAACTGCACAACCATGCTGACCTTGTCCTGTCCTGACTCCGTTGTGTTGTGACTTCTGTGTCTGGGTCTGTCTCTGGGAATACTCTGAGGGCATAGTCTAGGTCTGAGTCATCTCTGCGTCCTCAGTATCACCCAATGTAGGCGTGGCTCAGAGCAGGGGCTCAGGAAAATGTTAAGTGAATGAAGCGGGGTGTGGGTGAATATCAGGAGGCTCCTGGGCTGTGCAGGGACTTGCTGAAGTCCCTGGGATAAGAGAACATAATTCCCATTATTTCTTGAAACACAAGGCCACCATTCCCATCCATTGGTAAGTCATGGAGACTACTGTTGCCATCATTCTCTGATATCCGGTTCCATATCCTTCAGCTGTAACAATTCCCACAGATCCCGATATTCCCATCAACCCTGGGGACTCAGGGACCCCTCATTCCCATCACTCTGGGACTCCAGGCCAGCAGTCCCACCAGACATTGGCACATGGGCATGCTTGTCAGTCTCTGCTGCCCTATGGTTGTGATTCCCATAGTCCTTGCACATAGAGGCTTCCATCCTCTTGACACTCAAGTGCCATCATTCTTGTTACTGGTCAGAACAGCACTCTGATGGAAAATAGAAACCTTTTGCCCTTCACAGGGCCATCCCCAGGTTTCTGAAATGGGAATAGCTAGACAGGAAGACCCTTCACCCTGAACCTGTTCCAAACCAGGTCTGAGTTTAGAACTCTCATGTTAATACCATGAAACAGGAGGCACTGGGTCATGAAGAACATCAAAGTAACACAGAATCCTCCTTGTATGAGGGATCAAGCCCAAAACCAGGATAATCCTCGAGCAGCAAATAATACTTACAGGTGGGATAATCCTTAGACCAGCAGAACACAAAAACACAGATGATCCAAGGGCAACAGATGCTTCCATTGCAGTATTATGAAAATGGTAACTTGCCCCTGGTTGACTTATAGGAATTGGAGATGGGGGCATCATTTTTGTGTTGGTGAACGACAAATCTCATTCCCATTATCTCTTCTGGTCAAGGGGCCTGGGGAGATGGGTGTGGTTATTTGGGAAGGGTCCCCCCACAGCCCTCCTCTTTGCAATAGGCCATACTTTCTACTAATTTGGAGAGAGAGCCCACATTCACATGACTTTTAATATAGTATATTGTTGCAATTGTTCTTTTTTATTATTGTTGATCTCTTGATGTGTCTAATTTACAAGTTAAACTTTATAATAATTATGTATAGGAAAAAATAGTCTACATAGGATTTAGGAGTATCTATGGTTTCAGGTATCCACCAGGAGCCTTGAAATGTACTCCCGATGGATGAGGGTGTCTACTGTGTTTAAAGATACAGAAGAGACCATGGAAAGAAGACCATGCGAAGATGGAGGTGGAGACTGGAGTGATGAGTCTACATGCCAAAGAACAGAAAGGATTCCTACCAGCCACCAGAAGCTGGATGAGGAAGGAGCCTTCAGAAAGAGCATAGCCCTCCCAGCACCTTGATTTCCAACCTCCAGCCTCCACAACTGTAAGGAACTGCAAATGGAAACTGTAATTTCCATTGTTGCAATAACATTAGTAATAAGAACAAGTCATGTTGTTCCTATCTACTCTCCAGGTATGAATAGTCACTTTCAAATGTAAGCATTCTAATGTAACTTGGAGAGGAAATCTTTGTGTGTTCAAAGGTCAAATTTTATCATTCAGCCAGAGAGAGAGAGAGAGAGAGAGAGAGAGAGAGAGAGAGAGAGAGAGAGTAATTATATAATTACAGGAGTGAGAGGCTGAAATAATTAATGATGATTGTGAAAGCCAGCAGCCTGCAGGTGGTTCTTCAGGAGAATGACTCTGGAGTAGATTAGAGTTCAGCAGATTAATTGGGGAGCCCTCAGGATTCACTTGTGTCTGGGAGCAAATGGGAGAGCCATGGAGAGGCTGAACCATGTGCACTTATAGTAAAGGCCTCAACCAATTCCACAGCAGGCTGGGGAGCTGGAGGGTTCCACATGGCATCCTGAATTGGAGCAATGGAACTAGGCCTTATACTGTTCATTGACCCGTTAAACAAAATTCTTTAGAACAATTAAACTTAGCAGAGTTAATATGAGCAAAGATGATTCATGAGTCAGGCAGCACTCAGACCCAGAAGAGGTTCAGAGAGCTCTGCCCGAAGTGTGAGCAGAGAGATTTCATACCCTGAACAGAAGCAGAACATGGAAATCACTTGACTGGCTACAGCTGGGTTTTGCTTGGGCATGGTGTGATTAAGCACTTTCATTGGTTGGGCACAGTCTGATCAGGTATCTGCCTGCGATCCCCTAAAGCTTGGCTGTTTGCGACTGCTTGAAGCGTGGCTATTTGTTACATAAGTACTACCAAGTTAGTGCTATGTTGAGTGTGTCCCCCACCAAAACCATGTTTTGCAAAGTTACTCCCCAACATAACAGAGCTGATAGGTGGGGCCTGATGGGAGGTGTTTAGGTCATGATGGATCCTCCCTCCTGGATGAATTTATGCTGATTTAAAAGGGCTCCAGGTCACAGGTTCAGTTTCTCTTGTCTTTCTTACCTTCCTCCATGGGATGATGGGAAAGGCCCTTTGCCAGATGCTGGCACCTCATTATTGGACTTCCCAGACTCCAGAACTAAGAGAAACAATTTTTTTTTAAACAAAATAAATGACCCAGTCTGTGATATTCTGTTTAGCAGCAGCACTAAACAGACTACGACTGTTGGTTTTACCTTGCTGCATACTACGTCAGGCTGTGGTTTGTTGGGGAACTCAAAGTACAGACAGTCTTAGGCTCATGGCCTCCTGCTTGTTTGGATTCAGTAGACCCATCCCTGGATGTGGGCTGACCCAGGAGGGGGCTGTGAGCTTGGCAAGGCAGCTCCCTCGCTCTGAAGGCAGTCTCTGCAAGGGAGGACTCAACTGCAGGCTCCCCATCACCAATACTCCCAGCAACTGGATGGACAGTGCTGCAGTCCAGAGCAGGCAGTCTACCCTCTATGTCATGTCTTTGACACCCAGGAACAATGATTGACAACTTCCACATAATTATACAACTCTGGAAATAAATCAGTGTGTGTGTGTGTGTGTGTGTGTGTGTGTGTGTAGAAAGAGACAGAGGAGAGGCATGAATTGATATATCAATATATATATTGATATTGATATGAATAGTAAGGGTGTTTTAATTAGGTAATATAATTAGGAAGAATATTTTCTCCTCTTGGAACCAACAAATGGTTGCAAAGCTATAAATGGTAACACAAGGCAGAACAGCAAAGACTAGATAGGATGGAAATGCAGACCTAATTTCTGTGTTAGGCAGCCTATGTACAATTGTTTGGTATTCCAGCTTTCATATTACTAAAGGAAATACTCTTTAGTAACTGTATTTAATATTTTAGTTATTTAATTCCTTTCAGGCCATACGTCTTTTAAGAAAAGGTATTATTTGAAAGTTCTTCACGTTTGTGAAGATGGATTTTTTAAAAGGTGGATGACTTTGTTGGTTTAAATTTCTTGAAGTGGAAATAAAACCCTTTAAAATCATGTACAGCAACTTCTATGATAAATCATCTTTGATCCAGACTTCATAATGAATGCAGAGAGCATGAAAGTAATGGGAAACTGTTGGAAACGAGGTGCCCCAAACACATTTTGTTCTCACTAATCAAACTTCAAAACAACAGATTTTTAAAAGAATACTTTTAAAACAAATTCTTTATAGTTTTGAGTCCATTGAAGCTAAAACCTTAAATCGAAACCGTCAAATTGCATACCACTGTCAACCGTTTTCAGAAGTGGAAGATGAGTTCTCAAAATTTGCACGAGCTATGATTCTTTGATTCTTTTTTTTTTTTTTTGGTACTGGAGATTGAACCCAGGGGCACTCCACCACTGAGCCACATCCCCAGCCCTATTTTGTATTTTATTTGGAGACAGGGTCTTAGGACCTCTCTAAGTTGCTGAGGCTGGCTTTGAACCCGCGATCCTCCTGCCTCAGCCTCCCAAGTGCTGGGATTATAGGCGTGCGCCACCACGCCTGGCTGATTCTTTGATTCTTAAAAGTTCTTTATGGAAAACGTGTTTTGAAAAATTATTCTGGACTATTTAAACTGCACACAGAATTATTGTGTGTACTCTACCTCAGCATCCTAGGTATGAGACGTTTGGGCATTAAACAGTGAGATGCCTTTTTACTTGACTTATGACTACTTTAGCTGTAACCCTGCTTGTTGCTGAGATATTTCTAGGTCTTCCACCTAGTTGACAATGCAGCATGAATGAATCACGGATGAAAATGGAATGGAAAAATCAGTCATTGATGATGGAACAAGAAAGACAGAGGCTCTGAGTGAATTAGAAATTACAAGCATATGATGGATGGTTTGCTCTCTCTTCAGTTTGTCCAGAAATAGAGGTCAGCATCAGGCAGAGGAATTGCTGGTCATTAGCAGAAAGAAGATCTGGTCACGTCTGATCATTCTTCAACCAAAATCATCCTTCAACTCACCACCTGTGAGAAATTTGGGCCCTGCATTCCCACAAGGCATCTGAGCAGCATAGCAAAGCAGCTCTTCTATGTTCAAAGAGCTACTTGAACAAAAAGAAGATGGTATACTCTACAGATGACAATCCCACATGACGGGACTTACTGATGGCCAGAGTTGCTTATGGAAAAAGAAGTTTCTTTGGTGAATCTCCTGAGGAAGCAGTCAAAATGGAAGTATTTCACATGTGGCCCCTGCTGTGGAAGTTTTGCTCTTCTTCTGCTTTCGCTAAGGTGCTGAAACAAGTGTGCAGCTCTTGAAAGCTGAGATAGGGATGGAAACTGAGGCATCATTTTCACGGTGTTGTCAGCCTTCCAGAATGTTCCCAGTGATCACCTCCTGATGTTCATTCATTCCCTTAGGCAATCTGCCCCTGAGTTTACCCTGGACCTGCTGACTGGATTATAACCATGTAACGGGGCAAGGGAAAGGATGTAATTTCTGAGATTGGATTACCAAGGACTGTGACTTCTGTCTTGCTGGCAAACGCTCTGGCCTTCTTGGTTTTTCACATATTAATGATTAATGAAGTACGTGGTTGCATTGTGAGCTGCCATTTTGGAAATGCCTATGTGGCAAGATGCTGAGGGAAGCCCTTGGCCAACAGCCAGGAAGGAACCCAGGTTCTCATTCCAGTCCCTGACGAAGAACCAAACGTTGCCACAAACCAATGCGTGAGCTGGGAAATACGTCATTCTCCAGCAGCATCTTCAGATGAGACCGGGGAACCCTGAGTCAGCACCTCCCTAGCTGCCTGGTGAGAAAAACTGTGAGCAGAGGATCAAACTAAGCTATGCCCAGATTCCCGACCCACGGAACTATAGGATGGTGGAGGTGTGTCGTGGTAAGCTGCTTAATTCTGGGGCGATTTGTTATGTAACAGGGGATAGCGCATATGATTTTGAGATCTTGAAGGTCAACTGGATTGTTCTATTGTCCTCTTTCTCATCCAAGATTTAAGGACGGATTCTACCCAAGAGACTATGTGACTTGTCCAGGGTGTGCAAAAATTTTAGGGAAAAAAATGGGAGGTGGGCTTTCCCATTTCTGATGGTGGTGGACCAGGTGAATCAACCCTCTGCTGAAAATAACTAAAAGTGATGGTTAAAGTACTGAAAGGGTCTTCACGAAAACCTAAAGGACTCTGACTTTTTAAGGGAGCCTTTAAAATCATGAGAGATACAGTCCTCTTGTGAGCGATTTCCCAGCTGTGAGGTAGAAAGCGAGAACTTGGAGGACCAAACAGCATTGGAAGCCGCTGAGACCTCGGAGCGTTCGCTCATTCTAATGACAGAAAATGATTTCAGTTATCAACAGTCTCCCGGAACAAGGGGTGAGGAATAAAAGCGGTACCAAGCCGACAGCAGGGCACATGGAGCCTCTGAAGAAGGTTCTTTAGTCACAGAAGGAAGAGGATCCCAGGGAGAAGGCCTCAGAGGAGGACCAAGGAGGTGCAAGCGCAGGAGTCAGGATCTCTGCAGGGAATGCCAGGGACATGACTGAGTGTAGATCAAAGAAGGGACTAGAAACCCTGTGCAGGTGGCATAAAGGGGCCCCACAGGGGACAGAGAGGCCTCTGAGGGCAGGCAGTGGTGGGCAGCCATGACCAGCTGACCTGATGGGCAGGGAGGAAGGATGGGACCTGGGCCAGGAGAAGAGGGTGGGCACCCTGTTGGGCACCTGGACAACAAGGCTACAGCCAGGACTGTGGGGAGGGAACAGGAGGAGTAAAAGCCCTGCCTTCTTTCCCTCCCTTTCTCCAAGCTCCAGTGCCACCTCCTGCTAATCCCATAGGGCAAGGGGAGGCCAAGGACTCAGTCCTGAGAGGTCAGGCTTCCAGGGCACAGAGCAGAGCAGAAAAGAGTGACTAGTGGACCAGAGGGTCCGTCCCTCCTTGCCATTTAGCACCATCCTTGTCCTTTGTCCAGACAGACAAGCTCACGTGCCTCGGACAGAGGGGGCCACCCCAGCAGCTCTCCTGTCATAGTGGAGCGAGGCCACTCAGATCAGGCTCCTAACTAAACCACCACCGTGCTCTTCACAGGAGACAGCCAAATGAGAGTGTCAGGGCAGCCCAAAGGATCCAAGTCAGAAGGGCTTCCTCTTTGTCTTTCGGCAGTGTCCCCTTGACCATTCTTTGGAACGTGAAGAGATTTCCCAGTGAATTATTCTGGGTTCCGCTTCTAATTCTCCTTTCTCCCATGGTATAGCAGCAACCCCATTTCCTCTTAGTAACTGGATAGTCACCCTAGCCCAGTGGTGAGACCCCTCTCTCTGCCTTTGGTTCAGCAGCACATCACGACTTACCCCGAGTGGCCCAGAGGCTCTCCCGGCCTGCTTTTCAGTGGAACTGAGATTGTGGGCTCTGGGACAAGTGTTTCTCCTGCAGGACTTCCAAACCCACCCACTCCAAGGTTGCCATTCAGGAAGCAAAAATGACACAAGCATGTGACCAGGTGTCTTGAAACAGAGCTGCAAGAAATGTAAAAGATCTTAACAAATTTAAAGCTCTCAGTTGGCTCCCTTTGCACTTCTAGAATCGGGCAACACTTTATTCTACAAAATAGAATGAGTGATCCAATGAGCCGCAGAGGAGGTGGGTTTTATAGACACAGAGGACTGAGGAAAGCAGAAACAGAAAAAAGTGGTTTCACTGCTTCAAATTTACTTAACTTGTAAAGGTTAAAACAGGAGGGACTTCCTTATCATGCCAGCTAGAACTGGCCTGTTGGGGATTTGGCTATTATCTATCTCTTCTGATTGCTCAGAAGGTGAGATGAACAATTTGGTTTTGGCTTGGTGACGTGGAACTTTAGCAGAACCGTTGCCATTTTGGTCTGGTCTGTTTGGTCTGGTGTGGGAGTTGAGTCAAACCAATGGCCTCCTATACACTTTATTTTGCAGGTGGAATAAGCCAGTGGAATAAGCTTCCACTTCTTGGTCTGGACATTGTGTATTATGGAAATGCTGCTGTGCCTTGGTGGTGGTGTAGGGTAAGTGCTGTTCTGTGGACCCCACCCTGCCCCTCCATATGTCCCCCCAGATGGCACCACAGCTGAGCTTTCATAAGTCCTTACCCCACAACATCGAGTTATCAACCTCCGGTGATGGGATGTAATTTCACTTCCCTATCCTCACTTCAGCTGGCATCATGGTAAAGAGGAGGGATTCTTCCAAGGTTGCCATAAAGACTTTCCGACATCTCCCACCTGTGTTTTGAGATGGGAAAGCAAGGTCCAGGCTTATCTTTCTCTTTTTGTTTGGTCTCCAAGTTGGTCAGAGGCAGACTATTGGCCTCATGGTCTTCATTGTGGCCTTTGTCACCAAGGTGGCTAAGTGCCACTTAATCTCCCAGTGCCTTGCCCTCCACCAGCCCTCGGTCTTATTCTACCACATAATCTGAGCACTCACAACACAATAACAGTGACTAGGGGGCTAAACCACAGCGGGGTATGAAATAAGAGAGAACAGTCCTGTATTGGAGATGCACAAAAGGAATTAAAGTGTTCTAAGGTCCTGTCTTGGAGAAGTTTAAATAAATGAACTGCAGACTATTAAGTGTGTGGATTATTTAGGATAACGAATGAACTAACAGTAAAAGTTCTGAACTAGTAGAAGAGAAATAAACGAGGAAGGGAAAATTTTAGCCCAGTCTTCCAAACTTAGGCCAGAAGGGAGGGGGGAAATAAAAAGGAAATCATTGAATAGGCAGAACATAAAGAACACACGAGAACAGCATGTTTACCCAGATATGTTAGTATTTGCATTAAATGTAGCATAAGGGTTCTGTTAAAATCAGTTTGCCAGACTGAACCCCCCAAATCCAACTGTATGCTTTTTACGAGACACATCTAAACTGTAAGGGTATAGGGGTGTCAGACAGAAAAGACAAACAAGGTGGTGAGTGGTGACCAGAAAGAGAGCTGGGTGGCCATAATAAAGTCAGCTACATAGACCATAAAGAGGGTCAGACCAGGGCTGCGGATGTAGCTCAGTGGTGGAGTGCTTGCCTGGCATGCATGAGGCCCTTGGCCCAATTCCCAGCATCACAAAAAAAAGTCATATCACAATGATAAAAGTCTCAGTTGGTATACACCACGTCGTGGCACCCCCAAACATAGAAAACAAAAGTTGACGGAACTACAAAGAGAAATACAAATTCACAAATCACAGTGGGGAATTTCTAACATATTTCTCTCATTAATGAGTAAGTTGATCGTGAAAAAATATCAGTGAATATATAGAAAATGTAGACAATATGATTAATAAATTGACATAAGCAAAAGAACAGAATGATGTACTCATAACTGCCACAATGCATACACTGGTTTTTAAACTGTAAATATCCATAATCATTCATGTGTTATTAAAGCTCATAAAGATAAAAAACATTGGCCAGAGATTAAGCCACAGAGAAAATCTCAACTTAATTCACAAGATTCACATCATAGAAAGTGTATTTTTATGAGCACTTTCTAGTTAAGATAGAAATCTAAAAAGATTATGGGATTCTTGAAGGTTTGGAAATTAAGAATCACTTTAGAAATTCACGGGTCAACTACTCAGTCACATTGGAAACTAGAGAACAGTTTGAGGGGATTAATAGCTTAACATGCATATTATTGGAAGAGAAATAAGCTAAATTAAAGTAGGCATTTCTTCTCAAGAGATAGATAAAAAGTAGAAAGAAATAAGAAGCAGAAAATATGAAAATTTGAAAACACATAAAATAGAATCAACAGAGCTCTAACTTATTCTATGAAAGAATAATAAAATTAATAAACCTCTAGTAAGTATATCTGGAAAGATAGAGTCACATTTGCCTAATGTCAGAAACATAAAGGACATAGCCACAGATGTTGCATGCATAGAAAGGTAAGAAGATAATGTTTTAAACAATTTTATATAAATGTCTTTGAAATTTAGATTAAATGGATGAATTTCTAAAATGCATTGACATGAATTTCTAAAGTATTTAGGACAATAGCCTCAGAAAAATGCAGAAAAACCTGAATAGTTTTATAACTGTTGAAAAGAATCAGGTAAAAATCATCCCACAAGGAAAACTCTAGGTCCTGATGGCTTAACCAGCAGTTCATATCAAAACTCAAGGGAGAAACGAATCCCTTCTTCTCCAAATGCTTTGCTTAGTTTTGAAGGCTAATATAAAATTTATACCAAAACTCAACAGGAGCATGACATGTTAATCTGGCATTAGTGATGTGAATAGTAAACCAAAATTAGCAAGTTAAACTGAGTTAAATATCAAAAGGCAAATACATCATAGCAGAAATGTATTTGCTTAGCCAGGTGTGATGGTGCACACCTGTAATCCCAGCAGCTGGGGAGGCTGAGGCAGGAGGATCGAAAGTCCAAAGTCAGCCTCAACAACTTAGTGAGGTCTTAAGCAATTTAGTGAAATTTCATCTCTAAATAAAATATAAAAAGGGCTGAGGACATGGCTCAGTGGTTAAGCACCCCTGGGTTCAATCCCCAGCACCAGAAGAAAAATGCATTTGCTCAGTCTCCCCAGGAGCTCAAAAGCCACATGTGGTCAGTGGTCATGACACTGGACAGCAGAGTGAACATGTCCATCATTGTGAAAAGCATTACTAGACACACTGTATGTAAGAATCATGGAGCTATGTAGCAAAATGGTAGAAATCACACACATGGAGCAAAAATGGGGAAAAGGCATTCTCCGACAGGAGACCAAAGAGAAAATCAAAATCAGTGTTTCAGAATATCTGGAAGAAAATGTGTCAAAATTTGACACATTTGAAAATGTGTCAAAAGTAGAATACAGTGGTCTCCACCACTGAAGAAATGTCAGTCATTGGTGATAGTGGTGAGACCAAAAGTCTGCCCATGAATGCCCCAAGTGCGGCAGAGTCCCAGTGGCCATGCTCTGGAAGTGTCAGGAAAGGAAGCTGGACAGGAAACCAAGGTGCAGTATAAATATGAGACATAAAAAGATGGGACTGTCAGCTCTCAGAAAATGTGATCATTGACCCCCAAATTCCTAGGATTTACAAAAAAAATCTTAGAATTCTTAATCAGGTTCTTTGAAGTAGCAAAACACAAGATCTACATACTAATCAGGATTTTATAATGAATCAACAAGTAGAATTAGATCCCGATCTCATGCCATACACAAAGTCATTCCAGATGGATTAATGTGATTTCGAGGTGATTTAAATATAGATTATTTTGCACTGCAATTTTCCATTGGTCATTTTTTAATGTAGGAAGGTTATTGGTTTTTATACATTAATTTTACAACCCCATTCAACTTGGGGTGACTTGCAAGGTCTGGATGTTTGTGTTTGTCAGAACCTGATGAGAGAAAGGTGCTCCAGGTGTCTACTGAGTGTAGCCAGGGCATCCCACTCTCCCCCAAACCAAGTACTGTCCTGTCCCCAATGTCAACAGTGCTGAGTTGAAAAACTCTGCTGTAACCTGACACTTGAATGCGTTATTGTATTGCTTCTAGTCATTTTTCCAGTTAATTTAGAATTTTCTAGGTATACAATGACACCAGTTGCACATAATATGAAAGTATATGCATACTACTCACATAGAATAATCTTTTCCAGTATTTATAACTTTTATCTGGTTCTGTTTTGTAATTTCTTGCACTTTGAGAATGATGTTCACAGTGTGTGGCTGAACTATTTCTCTGAGGACTCCCTCAGGCGAGATTCCTCCGTCCCAAGAGCTAGATCTTGCCTTTGCAGGGACCTTGCAGATAGCATGCTGGTGTCTGCCTGAGCTCACCCTGAGACGTTTTGTAGACGTGGAGAAGGGCTCTGTGCCCACTTTGGTGGCCTTGGCACTGAAAGACACTGTCCCTGGGTGAACTGGGCCGTGGTTCTCCTGTCATTGTTTCCTTGGATTCTGACCCACTTTCTGCACTTGGTACTTGAGCACACACAATCTGTCAGGTGCCAATGTCCTATGAATGGCTTCTTTTTCTCCGCTTAAGTTAACCCAAATTGGTTTCCTCTGCAACCGAGCATCCCTCCATTGGAATGTGAAATAATAGTTGTGGTATTGGGTGCCATTGTCTTGTTCCTGACTGTGAGAGGCCGTCTCTGGTTTGCATTAATTCGTGAAACAAATACTGAAATCCACAAGTTCATTCCAGTCCAACACCACAGGGTCATTCTACTTTTCTGTCTTTCATATGTGTAAATCCCTTCTCCGAGAATGAGAAACTAGTTTCCCATTCTTGCTATATATTTGCTTATTTAATTGTTCCCCTGGCTGTAACTAGCTGCTGCTCCTCCCTGCGTGGCTGCTGTCCTGGTCCTGTGTGGCTCTGTCTCCCCTTGCCTGAACACCCTTTGCCACCCCCAGGAGTCTCCCACAGCACCCTGTTCAAGCTCTGACAGCTTGGCAGGGCCATCCCCGAGTGCATGCATGTGGGCGTGCGCGCACACACACACACACACACACACTCCCCTTGTTTGATTGAGTTCTGACATTCCCCACTGACATTCTTGGATAGAAACCATCGCACTCTTTTGGGGACACCCAACTGCATACTGCCTCTCTGAACAGATGCCCATCTTGTTCTGCAACACCTGATGGCTTTAGGGCCATACTGGTTAGGAGAGGAAGAGAAGAGGTAAGAAGGGGAGGGGAGGAGAGGAGCAGTAGTGGTGGTCCTGGATTTACTTAGAATGTCAAGCTGAGAGAATTTCTGAGTGGAAGAGGGGTAAAAGAGAAGGAGAAGCAAGCACAACTTCAAAAACTTGGGCTAGAGCTGCTCAAAAATGCAGCCAACATTTACTGAGATGGGGGACAGGCTGGGAGTGGAAATCGCGAGCAAGGTGTTGGCATGATGAGTTTAAGATGCCTATCAGATATTTGAGCAGGCACTTTAATGTGTGAGTCTGGAGCTCCAGAGAAGGAAGGGGATGAAAAGGTGTACCTGGGAGTTAGCAAGAGTTGATAGCATTTCAAGTCTTGGGCTGGATGAGATTGTTTTGGGGATGGGTGGAGATGGCAGAAGCAAATGGCTCAATCCTAGGGTGGAACAGCACCATGCTTACTCAGAAGCATTGAACTTGCTTTCGGTTTTATGCGACTAGATAGGTAGATAGATGCCATCCTAAATTAAGGAGATGATTTTGTTTCAGGAAGCTCTGAAAGGTCAGGGCAAGGTGCCTGACTTCTGAGAGATGCCCCTTCAGCCTCTGGCAAACTCCTGCACAGAGTCTCCTCTGCTCTCTTTGAAGATCTAACATCCAAACATACCTGTAACTCTGCACACTATCCATTTGGCCATGGTATATTAAAAATTTGCTGGAGGCTTTAGTTGCCACCTATGAACTTGGAATTTTCCAGTTAATATTCACAGGGAGAGGGCTAGGGATATAGCTCAGTTGGTAAAGTGCTTGACTCGCAAGCACAAGGCCCTGGGTTCGATCCCCAGCACCCCAGCACCGCAAAAAAAAAAAAAAAAAAAAAAAAAAAAAAAAA